>PVJN01004140.1:0-94791 GCA_004026805.1 Lasiurus borealis | reverse complement strand
AATACTCTCTCTGAGTTATCACATTGAAACCCCTGTTTTGTCCTTTAGCTTAAACGAGTTGGTAGTGCACAAAGTACTGAGCAGTGCCTCCAATAATATAGTTTCTTCTTTACCTTTCTAAATTATTATAGATGAGGGATTTCTAAATGCTGAGAAAACCAGTACTTTAATCTCATAGCATGTCATACACAGCTAGTGCAGTACTGCACTTCAGGATGTGGGGTACTTGGTCTTGGGTTAAGTGCTGCACCTAGGGCCTCTGCAGAAACCCAGATAACATGAAAGTGTCACATTAAATATCTCGATATACAGGGTGGGGCAAAATAGTTTTACAGATGTTGTTCATATGGAAAAATAATACAATAATTGATAAATAATAATATAGGAATAAACTCCGTGTTTCGTGTACACACAAGTGTAAACATACTTCGCCCCACCTTGTATAAGGATTCTATGCAATTGTCTTCCTTGCCTCTTCCCTCTCTAATTCACAACCAGAGTAATAATCAAATTAAGTTTATTTAGTTGAATTTTCTCATAAAATGGCGAGGCCTTATGCACTTGTAGCATAATCTAACTAAAAGCTTATCATAATTTATATAATCTGTACACTTCTATCTTTACCTCTGTCATATGGGTAGTCATAAAGTTGAGTAGGTGCACATATTGGTGAGGGTGTTACGTTTTGTTCCTCTTTAAAATGATTAAATTTGATTCATAATCTTGTAATGGCCTACTTACAAAGTTTTTGTAAGTTTTCTGAGATTAACTGCATAGCATATTATTGGCTTGTTCCATCATATTTAAAGTCAAATTATATATGACCTTGGTTATTCCTTTTGATTGTAAGTTAATGGTAGTGAATGTCTCAATTCACTAGTGCCTCATGCACTGCCTAGAACACTGAAGGCAAACGATAATTAATTACTCAATGTTAAGAACCTGGAAAGGGACTGGAGTTCTCTTCCTGCCAGAATGAGAGTAGACTGGGAGGACTGTAATGGAATTAGTTTTAACTAATGAGAAATGAGCAAACCAGAGAGGCTCTTTCTTACATCAGGCATGGTGTATGGAGAGGCAAGGCCAACTTGAAGGCCACATAAAATATCTCTTATATTTAATAAACTAATTGAAATTTAGATTTTCATAATAGAGTATGCAGGCAAGATTCCATGGGACTATTCCTAGATTCTTCAGTGTGAGTATGCATCACATGCTATTGACTGGACACCAAGCTCAGAATCATCAGGGCTCTGTCTGATGTGTCACATTCCTGCTCCTCATTAACCACATGTTCTTTCTCCAAACAAAACTTACAATATAAAGACACACACACATATGTATAATTGAAATAAGTATATTAATAAATAATGTAATTAAATGAATATATGATATTAAATGTATATTAATATGTAATGCAATTATAAACATGTTATATATAATGTGCCTTTCATATATATTTTCATAGATAAATACACACATAAAAAGAGCCACATGTTTTATACTTTGATTGTTGCCAGTAGTTAATGCTTCCTGAATCCTTTATTCTGGCCTGTTTTGAAAACATTATATAGCTGAGTTCATTTAATATATACAGAAAATCAAGGGGTTAGACATATTATTACAGTAGCCATGCCTTATCTTTGGGGAATATGTTTCAGGACTCCTAGTGAATGTGTGAAACCATGAATATTATCGAAATCTATATGTACTATGATTTTTCCATGCATGTATACATATGACAAAGTTTACTAATTAGACAAAACAAGAGATAAACAAAAATAACTAATTATAAGATAGAACAATTATAACTAGAGACCCTGTGCATAAATTCATGCACTGGTGGGGTCCCTCAGCATTGTCTGCAAACATTTCTGAGGTTGTCCTGGATTGTGAGAGGGTGCAGGCCAGGCCAAGTAACCTCACTGATGCACAATTGGGGACCGTGGGAAGGCTCCAGGGTGTGTCTGGTCTATCTCACTCAGTTCTAATCCAGCAGCAGGACCCTAGCAGCAAGCTTACCTACTGGTTGGAGCGTCTGCCCCCTGGTGGTCAGTGCACGCCATAGGGACTGGTCAAATAGACACTTCGTATATTAAGCTTTTATTATATACGATACTGTAATAAAAGTTATGTGAATTTGATCTCTTTCTTTTTGATAACCAAGATGGCTACTATGTGACTAATGGGTGGAGTGCATATACAGTGTGAATATGCTGGACAAAGAGATTATTTATATCCCATGCAGAAGGGAGATTTCATCCTGTTACTCAGAACAGCATGCAATTTAAAACTTGTGAATTGTTTATTTTAGAAATTTTTCATTTAATATTTTTGGGCTATGGTTGACTAGCAATAACTGAAATTGTGACTAGAAAAATCACAGATAAGGGGGGTGCTATGTATTATTTCCATGGTACCAATAAGAAACTGAGGCACATAGAAGATATAGTTCTTATCCAAGGTCAAAGGTCAAACAGTTTGTAAGTGATAGAGCCAAAATTTGAATTTTACAACATTGCTTTTAGAATTGATGTTTTTGCCCACAATACTATACTGCCTTTCTGGAATATTAAAATTTACAAAGCAAAAATCACATTCCATAAATCTAAGCCATATGAACATTTCCATATACAAGATAAATTCTTTAGTTTTTACATTTCAATATGTGGATTATTTAAGACCACAGAACTTTTCTTATATGAAGACAAGAAGTTTAACTTCATAACATAGATATATTTCTCTGTAGGAAATGTTAGTGCTTTTTAAATAACAGATGGAAAGTAAAAACAACAGAAGAACTTAGGCACTGAAAGACATCCTTAAAAATGTATGGTCATTTTACAGCAGATTGCATATAGAGTTATGTTTATGAGAAAAACTGTCTTAGGGTCAATAAATCTACAAGGAAACATGACAGTAGATATTTCTCTTAAATTCAAAGTAGCCCCTAAGTTGTGTGAATGCCCTGAAGAAAAATAGAATAAATTATATTATATAATTAGCTTGCTCTGTTTTGCTGGTACAGCTAAGAAAAATTCCTCTTGCCTGTATGTAAATGCAATCAGCATTGTAGAAAAGGCCAGAACTGCGGGCACTTTATGTTTGCTTTCTGGAGGGAGGTACCATATTTGAGCAGAAATAACCACAAGATCAGGATTTTGAAGACACAGATTCTCATGTTTGTCACGCTTCTGACAGTTTGACTAAATTTTTTAGACTCGCTTCTCCATCTGGACAACAAAATCAATGAACCATTTCACCTCAATGTCCCTTGCAATTTACATATTCCCAAATCAACTATATGTTAGAGATAATGTGAAAAGAGAAGTATTTTTCAAAGTATTTAAGGATCCTGGCTTTATCTAGTTGTGTGTGGTTGACATTTTATCTCCTTAGTCTTTCATAGTTTATCAACACAGGAAGACATAGAAATATTAATCAGTCTAACAAAATGTTAACAAACTTGTTATTATTTCTTTATTTTATGTCTCTTTTGTCACATTATAAGAAAAATGGTTTGTAAAAACATAGAAATAGTAGGTAACTATAAAATGAAAATTGGGTTACTTTATTATTTATCTAAAACATATTGTTTTGTATTAGATCATGATCTATGTATCTTTGTTGTAGCTTACATTTTCTTTTAATTTTAACACTTGGATAAAATGTAAGTTGCTTATAGATGCCTGAGGATGTAATGAATAAAGACAAAATTCTACAGATAACAGTAAATTAGTTCCAAATTTTACTCATATACAGTCATGTTTTCTTTGTATCCATAGCCAAGAATATATTTTCTAAACACATACCATAAGTTTTAATTTATATTTCATAACTGGAATCATTGAAAGAGGAGATAGTTTAAATAACGTATCCAGACATTTTTACAAGTCCAAGCACAGCCTATGATTGTAATATTTGTGAATGGCATTCCCTGTATAGTGGCCAACCTGTGTAGTCATCCCAGTATCACCGCACACATAAGAGGTTTCCAATTAAAGAGAGTCTTAGAAATATTTCTAGATATGTTGGCTGTTGGGCAGGATATAATAAAGAAAAAGTAAGACAAATGGGGAAATAATCACTGAGACTCATTTTCAACAACAGTCAGATTGGGGAGTGGGAACAAATGATTAATCAAGATTAAGCCTTCCTTATTGTTCCTTCATCATTTAAAACATTTTGATAGTCATATACATACATCATTAAGATAAGCAATTGAAAGATAGAAATTAAGTCTCTTGGTTAAGGTCATACATGGAACCAATGAAGTGGTGATGATTGTGTTGAAACAACAGAACTGGGGTTCAAATCTTTTCTTCTACTTTTTCACTCCTGTTACTTCATCCTTTTGTGATTTCTGATAAAATTTCTAACCATTTTAAAAGTGGTTAGAGTATCTTACTCTAGTGCTCCCTCAGTTTTCTCATGGAGAGATTCATAATAATATTAATAATATATATATCAGAAGAATGTTGAGGTTGATTACATGTGCTAAGTATGTAAACACATTAGAATAATGGCTATTTTGGTTATAAATATGAATATCCTACTGGGGATGGGGCTCACTACCTGGGCATGTGTCCAAACTGAGAATAAAATTGTGACCTCCTGGTTTATAGATGGATACACAACACTGAGCCACACTGGTCAGGCTAAATATTTTATTACTACCATTTGATATATATTGTTTTTAGTTAATGATTTTTTTTAATTGACCAGCAATTCAATATAAAACAAAATTTTATAAAAAATTTTAAACTATTCTTAATGTTAAAACAAATTTTCAAGAATAGTTTTAGAAAATGATTGTATATAACAACAAAAAAGAATAGAGAAAGACATATTGACTAAAATTTGGTAGAAAAAATTTAAGTTTCTCCTCAGTTGTCTAAAGTTCTTTAGAAGGATTTATTGATCAGCAACATAATAGAAAAAAAAAGTTTTATAAAATTATGTTATGATACCCTGATCACTTGGCATATATATGTAAAAATAAAAGCATAATATGCAAATCAACCAAATAGTGGAATGACTGGTTGCTATGACACATACTGACCACCAGGGGATATATACTTAATGCAGGAGCTGATCCCAGCCTGTAGGCCTCAATCATATTCCCCCTGGCCAGAAGGCTCTGATCACCCAATGGAGAATAGGCAACAGGTGGAAGGTGGCAGTGGACATGGGAGGGAACTGGCCAAGGCAGGTGCAAGTGGGGCCCTGGTTGACACACACACACACACACACACACACACACACACACATTCACACACATGGGGGGTGGCGGAGCTGGTAGCTGGGGAAGATCGGCTCTGATTGTAGGCCAGGGTTAGGGACCCTACACATGCACAAATTTTGTGTACAGGGCCTCTAGTATTATAGATTAGCACTGCCCAATAAAAACTATCAGCACTTATAGAGATGCTGTACATATATTCTGTTCAATAACACAAGGTTATTGAGCATATAAATTTGAGCTAGTGCTGCTAAGGAAATAATATTTAATACTTCTGTGTTAATTAATTTAATTTAAACTTAATGATACTTGTATGACTAGTACCTGCCATATTGGGCAGTGCAGTTTAGAAAAAGGCAGTCATTACATCTTTTATCGAAGAACCTTCTTATCAGAGTCAGCATAGTATAAAACAGACAAAAGACAATTATAAAATGGGAAAAATGACATGAGTGAACTGAATAGGAAAATACCTAGTGAGAAATTCCCAACAGGAGAGTGGCAACCAGAAAATTCACCAAGGTATCTTGGGAAAGAAGTTATGATATAATGTGTATATTTTTGACATTTTCTATCCTGAAATTCAGTGAAATAAGTTCAAATAATAAACGTGATTAATGAAGAATTTGATAAAAAAATTAATGCAATCTTGATAACTTTAAATTTTAACTTTTTGCACACAAATATGACTGTTTTATGTTGATTACATAATAAGCAATTTTACCATAAGATGAGCTATCAATAAAAAATTTAATTAATACTTTAGAAACAGCTTTTTGTCCAGTACACTTAAATTTTCTTGAGTGTTCGCTTATTTCAGTTCACCAATTTAAATTAATCTGAAAGCTTGATAACTCTTTTACATCAACTTTAACACTCTACTAACAATCTGAGATTACGCTGTATATATTAGTGGAAAGGTTTATTTGCATTGAGTAGGCACTGAGCATTCCTAGTGCTAGGCTCAATTTAGATATAGGGCAGCTGCTGTTGGCATGTTTCTGTCTGTTACCTGGGTCTTGATCTGAGCTGGGCCACGTCTCTGTCTGTTACCTGGGTCCTGATCTGTGCTGAGCGTGGGAAGCGAGGTGGCCATGGGGGCAGGAGACTGCCCTCAGAAGGGATGAAGGTTCTGACCCCTGCAAGGTTGGTGGGGGGTTGAAGGTCTGTGCCTCACCTCTCCATTAATCAAAAAAAGGAGGGGTGGGGGGAGTAGTATAATAGCATCTAAGGAAAAATATCTGGTAAGTAAATTACATTTAGAAAATTTTCACTTTAGAAAATTAATTTCCATTTGTAATGCTAACAGCAAGACACCCATAAAAAACACACATGGTGTCAAAATAAGCCAAAGGAAAAGCAGGTAGGCAAAAATAAAAAGGACCCCAAGTCAATTTTATAGAAGAGATTCCTTGATTAACTCTTGGTGGAGAATATGTTTATATACTTTCAGAAAATATCTCCAAGACCAAGTGGACTCCTGGTCTGCACCAACCACGAAGGCAAGAGGAGAAACAGTCCAGAGAGGGAAGACGCTGACGACGCCTTGCCATGTGAGCAGTTAGCAGCTGAGCATCGCTACAGGATGCCCAGGACCAGACCAGAGAGGGTCGGACCAGCATCGCCACCATCTGTCCACCATCCAGATACCTTTGCTGACGTGTACACATAAGGAACTGTTTGACATTGAAACTGGGACTCAAAGCTATCGGACATTGAAATTGGGACTCAATCATTTTTCTTTTGCTCTGGTGGGTTTATTTCTAGCCTACAGGGGCAAGATGTTTTTAAAGACAAGAATCAAGGGGTGGTGAGGGAAGCAGATGCAGAGGCAAAGAAGCAGTGAACAGACTGTCCTGCTACAGTGGGAAGGCAGGGGAGGTTGGAGGGGAGGGGCCTGTAGGAGATCAACTGAAGGACTTGTATGCATGTGTGTAAGCATAGCCAGTGGATACAGGGCAATGGGGGAGGGTGGCGGGGGAGATGGATGAGGGCATGTACTGGGGGGTGGGGGGAGCAATAGGGGAAAAATAAATAAAAAAATAAATTTAAAAAATAAATAAATAAACATGTTTGATATGCATGTGCCATGTGTATGAATGCGAATCATTTTCCCATATTTTTTTTTCATGCCTGTAGGTTTGGCCCGTTGCTATTTACTAGATTCATGAGAGGTGATATTATTTTATATATACACAACCTTAGACCTAAAAAAGCAGAGGGATATTTAAAGAGGACAAAGAGAAAAGAAAAAGTACATATATGAGAAGTATATGCTAGATAGATAATTTATGATAGAACATTATACATATCAGCAACAAGCCTGGTCATTGAGGTAATGATTATTTCTTTCCTAAAATGTCCAAAGTCCTTCCTTAATTTTGGTATAAATTAAACTAGTTTGGCATTGCTGCTTTTTAATTTCTTGACAGTACACAGGTGTGTGTATCAGAACATATGTATAAATATATACATATACGCTAGTATTCTATCACAGTCTATTTGCCTTCTTGTTCCATAATAAGATATATATATGTACATATACATAAAGCATGTATGTCCTGACATATATTATATTTGCCTTCTAGTTTCATGATGTTTCAGAAAAGAAGAGAAAGATATATTGACTAAATTTGGTGGAAATTTTAAAGTTTTTCCTCAATTTTGGAAGGATTCGTTGATTAGCAGTATAGTAGAAAAATGAAAAACAAATTGTAGAATATGTGATGGTATTCTGATAATTTGACATGTAAGTTATATAATAGCACTGTCCAATAAAAATTTTAAAGAAAAAAATTTAAAACTTTTTGAAGAAAAAATTCACTGCCCCAGAAGTCAAGCTCAGTGTTGATTTATGAACTAAAAGTCTGAGAGAGACACCTTCCAGTCGATTATCATTTTTTCTTTGCTTCCACGATGTATTCATGTCACATAGACTATCTTCGAAATTAAACAGGGAATTTATTCTACCTCATAAATAAAGCAATGTCCATTTATTTTCACGTGCAGAACGGAGCAAAAACCTAATTGCAATCCATTTAAAATCTGGTGCTAAATCATTTGTGAGTACTATAATTCTAAACAGGTACTATGGGAATTAAAATCTGCTCTTTCATTGAGACCCACGGAAATGTTATCTGTTATGTAATTGCCTTTTTCAGAACACGGAACATATTGAAATAAGCTTCTATCTGACACAAATAAAAATTCATTGCATTGTGCTCTGTTGTCTAGTATGTATTCATGAGTTTATTATCTTCAGGGTAAATTTCATACCCATGTAATGTTCCCAGCAATATGTTCTACATTAGTTTTGGAGGAAAAAAAAGAAAAAGACGTATCTAAGGGGATGCATCATCTCCTTGTTAAACACAAATTCTATCGAATTTAAGAAAGTAATTTACTCTTTTCAGCACAAAACTGGGTCATTATAACTTTCCAATTATATTATAAATGCCTGGAATTTTATTTACTAAAAAGTTCACCTCTTTTTCATTTTTTTACTAATCACCAACATATATGAAAGGTATAAATCATGATACAGATCATTTCATTTTTTGTTGCATTTTTTGCTTGTGATATTTTTGTTTGTTGCCCCTTTGTATGTCTTTTTCCTGGCATGTGACATGTCTCTCTAACCTTCTTACTGCCTTTCCTCAGCTAATCTCATGATAGTCACTTAGCTGTCTCCCTCAGATGTACTGTTCAGTTTTCTTTCACATTTTAAAAACTGGGGCTGCCCTTTCTACCCTGGTCTCACAGACTTAGACACATATGTATTACTGTCTCTATCAGCATCTACAAGATCCTTCAGGGCCTTATTCTATGAATCCTAACCTGATATAAAGGCTTGCACATAATATAAATCCAATAAATATTGTAAAAGAATAAATGCTATGAATATAGTTCTACCATAAAAATAGTTGGAATATTTTTTTCTAAATGTCACTCTACCAACATCAATCCCTGTTTGCCCTCAGAAAAGAGGGAAAAAAGTGTATTGACTCATGTACTTGGAAAAGCTTTTGGATTCTGTGAGATGGGCTGAGTTTTCCTTAGATATTTTTTGTTGATTTCAGAGAAGAAGGGATAGAGAGGGAGAGATAGAAACATCAATGATGAAAGAGAATCATTGATTAGCTACCTCCTGCATACCCCACACTGGGGAACAAATGCTCAACCCAGCCCATGTGCCTTGACTGGGAATCTAACCTAGATCTCCTTGTTCATAGGTTGATGCTCAACCATTGAACCACACTGGCTGGGCTAAAGCTGATGTTTAAGAAAAAGA
The DNA here is from genome assembly GCA_004026805.1 of Lasiurus borealis. Lineage (NCBI taxonomy): Eukaryota > Metazoa > Chordata > Mammalia > Chiroptera > Vespertilionidae > Lasiurus > Lasiurus borealis. The sequence continues at coordinate 85,258 of PVJN01004140.1, read as the reverse complement.
AACAGGAGAGAACCAAGATGGTGGCATAGATAAACACCTATACTTGCTGCCTTTTACAACTACATCAAAATTACAACTAAAAGGCAGAATAACTGCCACCCCAGGAAAGCTGGCTGAGTGAAAGTTCCTCAACTAGAGAGGTGAAGAAAGCGCATTGAGATTGCTAAGAGATCTGGAGGCACAGAAAGTGCTGGCACCTGGGTGTGCTGCTCTTTTAATATGGAGGGAGATACAAGCTCCCACTTACTCTAAACTCCAGTTCCAGGTGAGACTCTGGGGGACCCAGACACATAGGAGGAGAAACTGTACTGTCTGGCATCGGGACAGGAATGTGAGGGTGGCTTTATCCCCGAGGTGCTTGCAGCAATCATTGTTCCTGCACAGGGGGTGCAGGATGTGAAGAAGTGGGGACTTTTCTAGTGCAGGGCTGACTGGAAGCCATTGCTGTTTGCTCTGCCCTCGTGATTTCCAGAAACCCTACCCCACTCAATTTACAACCCAACCCAAGTTCTGTGTATCAGCTTTTGCATATGAATGGCCCGTCCTTTCTCTACCTAAAACCTGTCAAACTGCAGCTGGATCAGAATCTTCAAAAGAAGGCCCAAGGCCCAGAAGAAGAAGCCTGTCTTGTTTCAGAGCTGGACCTTGTCTGGTCACTTCCAAATTCCATACAAAGAGAAAGAATCTACAGATATCTCTGTAGCTCCTGCTGGGAAGCCCCAGTGGCTGACCTTACACCTCCTTGGAGATTCAAGAGCCAGTTTACCTAGTGGTCAGAGTGAGACCATACTGGATTACTACTCTTCACATCCATAAGAGACACACTCAAGGGGCAGATTCAGTGAGCACCAGAGCCCCACTGAAGCAAGTTCTACCCCATAAGGGTGTCTCTGTACAACAGATCTTCCAGTGTAAACACAGTTGGTCAGCACAACCAGTTGGCCTGGAGGTCAATTCCTCCCTGAGTTACCAACAGCAATCAAGGGTTAATTACAAGAAGACTATGCAAACAGCTCATAAAGAGGTGCAACAAGAGCAGCCACCACAGGTAATTAGGGAGTCTGGGCCCTATAAGACACCTACCATACAAGACCACTCTATGAACTCAAGGAGACTTAGAAGCTACCTAGTACATAGAAAAAAAACACAGGAAAGTAGAAAAAATGTAGAGACAAAGAAAAAAGTCACAAATGAAAGAAATGGATGAAAGCAAAATACTATATATAGAGTTAAAAATCACATTTAAGGTTACTCAAGAATCTTCTAGAAACTTCTAAGAAATGTAGTGATACCTTCAAGGATATGGAAAAGGACCAATCAAAAATTAAACATACACTGACTGAAATAAAGAATATTATACAGAGATTCAATAGCAGACTAGAGGATCCCAAGAATCAAGTGAAAGATTTGAAATATGAAGGAACAAAAAACACCTAACCAGAAAAGAAAAAAGAAAAAAATAATCCAAAAATATGAAGATAGTGTAAGGAGCCTTTGGGAAAACTTCAAGCATACCAACATCCAAATTATTGGGATGACAAAAGAAAAACTACTTGAAGAAATAATGGCAGAAAACTTCCTTCACCTGGTGAAAGAAATAGATTTATAAGTCCAGGAAGCTCACAGAACCCCAAACAAGAGGAATCCAAAGAGGACCACATCAAGAGACATCATAATTAAAATGCCAAGGCAACAGACAAAGAGAGAATCTTAAAAGTAGCAAGAGAAAAACAGTTAGTTACCTACATGGAGCACCCATATGACTGATTTCTCAACAGAAACTATGCAGGCCAGAAGGGAGTGACAAGAAATGTACAAAATGATGAATAGCAAGAACCTACAACCAAGATTACCCTACCCAGCAAAGCTGTCATTTAGAAGATAAAGAGGTTCACAGACAAGAAAAAGCTAAAAGAGTTTCATCACCACCAAACCAGTATTTTATATGAAATGCTGAAGGGTATTATCTAAGAAGAAGAAGAAGGAAAAGGTAAAGATAAAAAAAAATATGAACAAGCAAGTGACAACAAATACATTTCTATCAACAAGTGAACCTAAAAATTAAATGAATAAAAAACTTGATGAACAGAACAAACTGTTGAATATAATTGAATCAGGGGCATGCAAGGAAGCATACTGACAATTCTCAGGAGGGAAAGGGTTGTGGGGGTGTGGGAGGAGATTGGACAGATCTTACACCTGTCAACAAGGTCCATGGTGAGGGGAAAGGCCTGGAGTGGGGTGGGAATTGGGTGGAAGGGAGCTATGGGCCAAAAAAAGAGGAACATTTGTAATAATCTGAACAATAAAGATTTATAATAAGTTAAAAAAGAGATAAACAATCCACAACTTCACTGAATCTATATAGAAGACAAATGGCTTATCATATTATACACTGAAAAAAAATGAATATTCATTCAACACTGAACCCAACTAGCCTGCATAGCTAGCATGCATTCAAAGATAACACATTTTCTGGACAGTCTTATAATTGTAGTGTGTCAGAGAAGATGACATGCTTTTTACAAATGCAAATTATATTTCATGCATTCAGAAAAATTTTAAAATATGAAACAATAGTGGCGATATAAATGTGAAAACACCTTAAAAACAGAAGGAAAATGATAAATTGATTCCATACATTCTGTTACTTTATTATCCAAACAATATTAAGTTGGTGATTTCTAATCTTTTGACAGGAAGTCTCATGTGTCCTTGCTGAGCCAAGATGATGATTCTTAATATTTAATATTTTTCTTATTCTCTCTTATGCAGGAGGTATTTCAGAATATTCTGTCTTTTCTTTAAATTAGGTGAGAAGTTTTAAATTGCTATCTTTCCTCCTACACAGTCACAGAATGGAAATCACTTGCCTTTCCTGTCCTACACTTAAAATTTACCATGAATAGAAAAGTATAAAAATCTCCCACTACTCTTTAAGTATCGTTTCTTTTGTGAGTTTCTCATTACTTTCCATAAGTCAGAATTTTAGAAAATACTGTTCCCATGTGTAACTGGGCCTCCTTTACATGGGAAAAGGCTGGATCCTTGAAGAAAATGAACCACAAAGTTTGTGTGATGTGTGTGGGATCTGTAGAGAGAGACACTCCTCAAAATTGAAACTTAGCTTAATTTTAAATTCTTTTTAAATAAGAGAACGTACAATATTTTTGCAGATAAAAAGAAATCAGAACTTTTTGCCATTTTTAAAGGGAAGATATATTGATATAACTTTTGTGGAGAGTGGTTTGAATAAAGATATATTGTTTTGTATATTGAAATGTACTTTATTCTATTATATCCTCGGAAATAATAAGCGATGTATAAAAACATTTTGTTGTCAGGATGTTCAGCCCGGTGTGTTTTACTATTTCAAAATATTTAGAACCACCAACACAGGTATGAGTAGGTAATTGATTAAATGGATGATAGCACCTACTTGAGTGGCATGAAGGTGTGTTGGTCAATAGAGCGCATCTTCTGGAGTTACACTACCAGGGGACAATCTTGATTTTGCTACTTTCTAAATCAGAGCCTTCCAGTAAGTTATACATTCTTTCCATGTTTCACTTCCCTAACACACATGAATAGGAAATCTGTGAAAACATGCAACATATTTTAAATAATTAAGGAAGTGGTCTAGATGATGAAGAAAGAAGAATGCTCTAAAACAAAGAAATGGGCATAGGGGTGAGGAAAAAAGATGACTTTTGGATTAAACATTTTGATAACATTTTCAGTTCTCCATTCAAAAAGATTGGGTCTATAGAACAAGATCACTAACAAAACAAATACCTGCTACTCTATTGTTTAATAAATATGAGATGATTAAGTATGTAATGGATCCTTTTGCTAGGTTATTAATGATTTGTATAGATATATAAATTAAGAAAATATTTACTAGTGACTTCTTAAAATATTATAAAAGTACATATATAAGTTAAATATTTTATTTAAAAATGGGTTCTAATTGTTCATATTTATTAGAATAAAATATAACAATAAATAATTTTTTACATTGATGTATTCAAAGGAGTACTCTCTGACACTGCTAACCAGATCACAGTTGATTTTAGTTATAGGTAAAATTTTTTAAAAGAGAGGAAAATGTTGTATTTAAAGGAAAAAGAAAACTTCTGAGATCTTGTGAGGTCTTTTGAGATTCTTTTAGCAAATGTTTAAGGGAAATTTAAATTACTTACGTTTCTTTATAAAGATTTACATGAGTTAATAATGTATTCTTTTCCATTTGTTTCTGTCTTTAAACATGTACTAAAGACAGTGAACAGAACAAATGGGAGCTAACAGATCATTTCCTACATAGTCATACATTAGTGAAAGATGACCCTAACCATTCTGGGGAGACAGCTATGACAAATCCATGGCCTTCTGCTCATTTCCCTACCCTTTAATCATATATGAGTCTTTCAAAAAATGAGCTTGATGAACTCAACTTCTTTGGATTTTATATGCTAATAAGTTAAACCCTCTTATCTCTTCTTTGTTCAACTATTATGAATATCAATACTATTTATTGAATTTAAATTTTGTAACCAAATTTTATTATGATCATATTGCTAGTACTGCCATAGAAATACATTTTTTCTTCTTAATCAAACTGAGACTACATAAATTGTAAGCAAAAGGGTTTTTCCAGGTCGTTTTATTGTTCTTGATTTCATTAGTCAAACTTGAGACTTTTTTTTTCTAAAAACTAAGTAAATATATGAAGCTTACAGATAAATTTTAATATACACACATATATGCATGCAGATACATATGTATGTGTTCTCACAATATCTTGATAATATTTGAATTGAATTAGATGTAAATGTTGACATAATTAAACATACTTTTTAAAATGTGTTCTATAATCTGTACTTTTTATACACTTAATGCATTAGTTTCTCCTCTTGGGATGAGCTGTAGCATCATAAAAACACTGGTCAGCTCAAATTAAAAAGTTCTACTGGATCATCTTCCAAACTCTCCAAACTTTTAAATAGTATTAATCTTTTCTAGCTCCCCCAACCCACATAAGTAAAATTATATTAACTCTAAATTTTGATGCAGTTGTTAAAATATATCACAATAATGCAAATATGGATTCCCTCTTTGGACAATAGTTTCACTGAGTTCATTGATTCCTGTAGCACAGCTGATACAATTGTTTAACTCTGTGACATCCATACCATTTCAGGTTTAAAAAGCATGGCCAGAGTTCAAGTGCAGTCTGTCTGACTTTAAATCTCAGGCTTCGTTACTTGTATGTACAGAAATATGTAAAATGTAATACAGTACCTTAAAATAATTCTAATGAATCATCCTCTCACTAAAATTTCTAATCAGAAAAAAAAAACATGCATAACTGTTCTGTGACACTAAAATTAAAATGTGGGAAATAGTGAATTACAAAAGATAATTTTGTTGTCATTTAATCGATAAATGAATCCATAATAAAACATAAGCCTCTAGCCATAAGTGAAATGTTAGTGTATTTTGCACATTGCCCACCAAATTTTTTGGGGAGGGAGGGAGTTTAAACATTTTCAAAGAATTTATCTGTGTTATTATTGTCCTGGTCATCAAGATTGAGAAGAAATGAAAGAAAGAGAGCACTATGACAGAGAAAAAAATGCCTTGTGAGTAGTTGTTTTTGTTTCAAGTTAGAAGTTTTCAGTTTTAATCATAAATTACTAACTAAAGCTAAATGTAAGCAGAATAGCATTGTTTTTCAAAAAGAGAGATGATACACAAATAAAATGAAAACAAATTGAAACCATCACCTAAAAAAATACTGCAGTACATTTCTTTGTTTCTAAGCCAGTAGTTTTAATAATCTTCTAGTGCTTTATAGTCAATTTTGGCTCATCTTGGATATATTATTCATAGAGGTATATTTACAAAATTGTATACCTATTTTATTTAAATAAGAAAAAATGCAGAATCTGTAATTCAGTTGGTACATGCTTAATATTTCTCTCATTATCTAATATATGCAAATTCTTTTTACTAATCTTACTCATTCTTCCTCTAAAAACAGCCAAATGCAGTTGATCTCAGATATAAGATGCCACTACCTCCATGTTAACAGAAAAAGTTAATCAATGGTTTGTGAGAAGTTGTAAATGTTCATAGATGAATAAAGTTATATTTGTCTATAAACTTTCTCTTAAATATCTGAGATGAATATACCTACAATATAATTTTCTTCTTTAGAACAAACTACTTACTAAAAACAACATTAGAAGTGTCATAGCATACATATTTAACATAATCTTTTCAAGTCTAATTCCCTAAATGAGGGTAGATCATTTGTTAGTATTACTTTCTTAAATAATGCACTTTTGCAAGCTACTGAAAACATATTTCCACATTACTGTTTATGACTGTGTTGAGAGGAGCAACAGAGGCAAATGACAATATCTATTAAATGCCTACTGTATTCCAGGAACTCTATACTTATGGCTCTTTTGTTAGATAGGATGGTGACTATGAACTTGAGATAATTTACTTGCCTTAGCCAAGGTCAGGGAATTAATAGTAAATTTTCGATCTGCCTGGATTAAAAGACTATCTTCGTTCCATTTATATGCCTATGATTGCTGAATATTAATTTTTAAAATAGAGCAAGATGTTTCATTAAGACCTTGGTCTTGACTGATGGGTTTCCCATGAGATGATGAGAATACTGAACAAAGTGTTGGGATTTTTTATCAGCATTATAGCTTGGTAAATCTTAAATTTTATTGATCTCCGCAAAATGAAAATAAATAATAATTATTAAAAAAAATAGGTATATTTTTTAAAAGTTTCAACAGCCATCATAACATATGGGTTCATGAGTATGCACTCATAATATTTCATGATTTCTTAATCTCATTTTGCTATGGTCCATGATATTATATTTAATATGTGAATAGCTATGTTTATTTTATGACAAAGAACTTTTTGGATGGAATTAATAATGTATGTTATTTTCAAACATATCAGTCTTACTTCTAATATGTATGCTGTTAAGTTTGGTATTTAAATATATATTATAACTGAAATTTGTTTTTGGAGGTTAAGAGAAGTTAATGATGTGTGCTATTCCTATTCAGATATGTAGAGTCAGTGACAGCATTGAAGCATTTGTTGCATATGTATTACATCTACTGAACTAGTTTGAGGATTTTGTTTCTTAAGATTATAATCAAGTGGCACAGAAGATATATTCATAAAAATTCAGTGGTAAGAAATTATGAGGCAATTCTATGATAATTTTGAAAGGAGAGGCCTAGAGCTTCCCCTGTAAGAATTTAGAAAATAGTGGTCAATGAGGAATGATGTGCTCATAATAGATACCATTCAGAAAGTAAATTATTAGAAGTCAGAGCCTTCTGACTGCAATGCATATCAGACATGAGAAATAAGTGTAGGAGAATAAAGAATTGGGTAGGAATTTCAATATTCATATATCAGACGTTTTAGTGGGACCTATGGTGAGTCCTCAAGTTAAAATAACATAGTAGAGGACTCCATGTTTCAGGACAGGATTGTTACCGGGTTCACTCATAATTATGACGGGGGAAGAGAGTGTCAAGACACGGGAAAGTGAAAAGCCAGTGTTTGCTTCCCGCTCCCAGTGTATACAAATAGCTTTACCTCCTTCTTGTTCCTTAGGGTTTACTCCTTTACCAAAATAGTGGGTCCTAGTCAAGAGCAGTCCAAAGTGACCTGCAAACAGCCATAATTTTGGTTTCATGCTATCATTGCTGCATCCTTTGGCGAGAATGTTTCAACTTTGTGGACTAGGAATTCTGATTCTTTAGATCCCAGAGTTATAGGGATCTGACACAAAATGTCTCCCAGCTGGCCACTGGGAGAGGTGGGAAATTGATCCACTCCTGCTTCCTCCTCTTTGTTTTCAAAACGTGTGATTTTTACATTAAGTACATATTACTCCATATACAGTTCTTTGATTTAATGGAGAGACTGCCTTGGGAAGGGTGTCAGCTCACTATTTCAGATTATTTTGTTCCCAATTGGCACATCAATTATGCCTTTAGAAACCCCTTTCCATAATCTCTGTACCCAGAAGCTGCTGATTGATATGGTGTGTGATATCACAAGTGGATCTCAGGGTTCACTGAAAAAGAATCTAATGCCTGGTGCTCAGTGTGGCGTTCTGTGCTTGTGGATTAAGTATTGTGTAAGCACACAGGTAGTGTTATTGAATGAGAAGGCTCTTTGTACAGGAAAGTTTAATCCTTTAGGTACAGATAGATCTCCAAATGAGGCTGAATTGCTTTAATGCTTATTACTATCTCACCCCTCCTCCATTATGCCCATGATATCCTATACAGTGGTACCTCGAAATACGAGTGCCCTAACATATGAGATTTTTGAGATACAAGCTATGGAGCGAGGGATTTTTTGCTTTGAAATACGAGCAACAGTTGAGATAGGAGTAATTGCGTGGATCAGCCGGCTGCACACGACCCACCAGTTTACCTTCACTCAAGCGTCTCATAGTTTCCCACGCCTCAAGGTTATGGAATGAATTGAACTCATATCTCGAGGTACCACTGTATAATAAAAGACTAATATGCAAATTGCTCCTCTGGTGGTGGTTCAATCTGTCCTTTGACCAGGAGTTTGACCAGGTGTTCAACTGCTTGCTATGACATGTGCTGACTAGCAGGGGGCAGCGCTAAACATGGTGAACCTTGATGAAGTAGTGTTTGCTTCCAGTGGTCATGGAAGCATTGCTGGCTCTGATGGGCTCTGATGAGAGCAGGACCATGACAAGACTGTGGGGCAGGTGAGCGGGTGGTGCAAGTTCAAGGCAGGTGCAAGGGGGACCTGATCACCTTGCCGATTGCCCTGCAGACAGTGATCAGCGGTGGCATCAGGGAAATGGGGCGGGGTTTGCCACCTGGCTCTGAGGGAGCCAGGCGACAGGCCCGGCTCTGGTTGATGGCCCCATAAGTGGGATGGTGGAGCAGGTGAGGAGGTGGCATCAGGCCAAGGTGGGGTGCCAGGTAGGGCTGCAAGGCCGGGGGAATGAACTGGGGTCCAATCTTCCCAGGCCACCTTTCAGGACTCCAGCCATGCATGAATTCATGCACCGGGCCTCTAGTTTGTTTATATTTCAATACAGAGAACCTTTTTTTCTCTAGATGTGTCATGCTCTAACAATCATCTTTAAAACTCCCTATAGATCAAGATTTTTTTTGGCCAATCCTCTAGCCTTTCTTGTCTTAATGGTCATTGCAGCCTCTTGTCATTTGTTATTTAATCACATGGATTTGGCTGTTATTATTTACATATGGGCTAGAGAAGGGGATAGAGAATTCATTATCCAGTGACATAAGCCAAGATCTATCAGCCATAGTTTACAGAGACGATTCAGTGTGAACTTGTTAATGATGCTAAGAAGTGGTGCTTCTCTCACCAGTGCATTTTCAATGATTTAGGTAAAGGGTATGTTCTAATCTGACACATTGTATCTAATAGAGCACCCTTATCTCCTCAGCCTCTTTAGACCTTCTAAATATATTTCAGTTTCTTATTGCTGTCCAATAAAATATCCCTAAACTACCTTAAAATATCAGCATTCATTATTTTAAATAGCTCTGAGGTTCAGGTATTTGAGAGGATTAAGCCAAAGAGTTTTGGATTCTAGTCTCTGCAGTAAAAAAGTTAGCCAGGCCTTTGCTAGTTTGACTTAGTGGCTAGAGCATCAGCCTGCAGACTGAAGGGCCCTGAGTTTGATTCTGGTCAAGGACATGTACCTTGGTTACAGGTTTTAAACCTGTCCCTGGTTGGGTTGAGTACAGGTGGCAATCAATCAATGTGTCTCTTACATTGATTTTTCTGTCTCCCCCTCTCCCTTCCACTGTCTAAAGATCAATGGAAAAATATCCTCAGGTGAGAATTAACAAAAACAAAACAAAAGTTGGCTAGAATTGAGTAATCTGAAAGTTGAACTGTGACCAGAGAATTCATCCACCTCCAAAGTAGCTCGCTTTCATTCTGGAAAAGTGTTGTTCCAGTTGTGGTAAGGTTAGTGTCTCACCACATGAGGCTCTCCATAGGTTGCTTCTGTGTCCTCATGATATTGTAGCTGGCTTTCACCAACACGAATGATCCAGGAGAACGTGTTGCAGAAGACACAGTATATGGACTCACATGCCATTACGCATGCCATATTTTATTGATCACATACATTCTTAAAGAATACACTTTTGCAAGCTACTGTAAACACATTTCTACTTTTCTGTTGATGGTTGCATTGATGGCAGTAATAAAGACAATCTAGACAAATCGGTTGGTTATAAAGAACAACTCTGATATGACGTGAGATGGGACTACTCAATGTCATAAATAACAACAGGAAGGGGCATTAGGGGCCATCCTGAAGGCTGGCTACCACATGCTACTTATTGGGCCCCAACATTAACACCTCTTCCACATAAAAATACATTCCTTCTTTAAGTACACCAAAAGTGTCAACCATTATGGTGTCAGTACAAAGTCTAGAATTGTATCATTTAAATCATGTCCAGATATGGTAAATTTCTTCCAGTTTTGTTTTTTAAACTAGAGTCCCGGTACATAAAATTTGTGCACTGGTTCGGGGGATGACTGGGAGGAATTGCTCAGCCGAGCCTGCATCCTCTCCCAATTCGGGACCCCTTGGGCCTAAACCAGCAGTCAGACATCCCTCTCACAATCCTGGACTGCAGACTCTTAACAGCTGGCCTTCCTGCCTGCTTGCCCCTAACCATTCTGCCTGCCTACCTGATTGCCCCTAACCACCTCTGCCTTGGCCCCTGCCACCCTGGCTTCATCTGGAAGGATGACTGGAATGACATCCAGAAGGTCTTTCAGCTGTCTGATCTAATTAGCATATTATTTTTATTATTATAGCTCCTCAAATACAGCTCCTCTCAATCTGAAGACTTAGAATTATTCTATAATAATGTATCACAAATTTGAGCAGAGCCCTAGTGTTTTTAAAAATTTTAACCAACATTTTCTGTCATTGAAACAAAGATGTTTTTGTTTATACAAAACTCATAAAAACTCTTTTAAATATGTTGTTTAAAGTATAAAGTGGGTATAAAAGTATACTCAATAAGAAGAAATGACTTCAAATTCTGTATTTAATGTGTGTTGCAATACAAATGAGGATTCCCTAGAGATCATATAATAGTACCAATAATTTACTTATTAAAATGACTTTAAATTAACATATTGGAAAAGCAAAAAAAAGGTAAATAACAATAATAGGCAGCATGATAGTTCAAATAGCAAAAACTCAACATCTTTGGTAGACAATTGTCCAATTTCTAATGATTCAAAGACTAGCTAAAGCAAGAACATTTTATACTAACAAGGAGAGTTATAACATACATGTATGGAAGAGCTATAATTACGTTAGGTAAGGAAGAATAATTTCTTAAGCATCTTCCTTAGCTGTCAAGGTGGGCCTTGCCCATCATTCAGACTTTTACCTTTTGCCTCTTTACTTTCAGCGCAGATACCCATCCCTGCATTGATCTTCATGCCGTGCTGCATGGATCAGCATTAAACAAGCATTCCAGAGTAATAATCATCTATTTTGATGCACCCTGTGATACCCGATCAATAGGGTGTTAATTTGTAACGTGTCACAAGTTCTCCTGCAAGCAGGTACTGAGATGGATGTGAGCATGCAGGAAATTCATTAGTGAGTGCTCTTGTGATAAACATTTGGGGGAAAATAGAAAGAAAAAAAAATGAGCAGAAGGAGACACTGGGCAGAAGTATACCCAAAACAATACCTCTGCTCACCTGTGAGAACCTCTGATGCTAGGGAAACCCTTCAGAACTGGGTCAGTTTTCATAAAGAAGGCAGAGACTTTACACCTTGTGGTGCGCAGCCACTGAACTCACACTGACTGGAGAAGGAGGCACACACAAAGGGGAGCTGACTCTTTAGCGAAAAGAATTCCTGAAGGAGTTCTAAACACCCAAATGACAACCTTCTGAGTTGGCAGTTACCAACCTGAGTAAGTCTGTAGATATGTCTCCTTTGCCACGTGGAGCAGTGTTAATCTGCCAATGGGCATCTTTGTAAGGACACTGAAGGAAGAAGTTTGTCTGCCTGATCCAAGTCAGCTTTTCTCTCTTGCTCCTGTGGTTCACAATACCCCTTTATGGCTAGATTCTTACTAGCTCTCACCCTCTCGTGAGTGTTAGTGGCACTCCAGCAGGAGTGAAGCTCCCTTGTGAGTTTCAGCATTATGCCATAAATAGCTTCCCTGTTGGAACTTTCTCAATGAGTCTTTGCAGCCCCCAGACAGTTTTTCATCAAGACTTACCAGTGCTCCATTTGGTCTGTCAGTTTCCTGATTTTCAACTCTGGACTGTGGTTCCTTCTTCATCAAACAATGGACTAAAGACTTATGCTTTTCAAAGATGTCTGTGTCTCAGACTTCGTGAGCAAGCCTCTTCCAAGTTTGTTCCTCTCTTGGAGACCTCAGTCTTTGTGGCTGATCCCTATATATATACCATTATTATTATCTTTCTTTAGTATGCTTTTTTACCCTTTTTAATTAGTAGTTATTAGTTAATATTTTTTATGTTAAAACTAGTGGCACTGTGCATGAAATTAATGCACATTAAAAGACAATTAATTATTCTCTATCCACTAAGCCAAACCATTAAGACTGAGGAAATATTTTAATATCACCATTTGTCCTTTCTCTGTAATAGAAGTGTCAGAAATGAAAGAAAATTAGTAAAGTGTATATGAAAATCTCCCTTCTGTTAGAGTCTAGAGTGCACTGTGAGATCCAGAGTCAAGTCCCCACCCATCCATGTGCACCTGAAATTGCACCAGACAGAGACTCAGCTGGCCCGACCCTTGTCAAGTTCCACCAAGTGGGAGGCACAAGTGGGGGGGGGTATAGCCTTAAGTCCTCCATCAAGCCCCACTGGGTGGGGGGTGTGGTCTCACGTCCCCCAGCCCAGCCAAGCACCATGCAGCCTCAGGTCACTGCTGATTGGTCCTTATAGTATCATGGCATGATGGACTTTTATTATTATGATTCTTGATAAGATTATCATTAATATCTACCATTCTGTTTTCTATCTAGCTAAATTCTCTTTTCCACATACTTCTGACATCAGCATATATTCTATCTACAGCTTCTTCCAAAGTATGTCCCACTTATCTCAACAATCCTGCCAACCCACATAAAATTAGGGCTACTCACCCACAGTCCAAATATTAATAATTCAGCAGCACATACATGTTTTTACTATGTACTAAGACATACTATTTAAAAATCACCAAGAAAAAATAATAGTCTAAGAGCTCTGAAATTTTTTTCCAGCTGAAAATGTTATAATGCAATCATCATAATACTAGTAAGGGAAGTTTGCTGTTCAGGGAAGATGTCATTGAATTTGTTCCAGTTTTGTTTTTGTCTTAACGATATACTGAAAAATGATTTTTAAGTAAGGATGATTGGCAGGTTGGGGAAAATTACACCATTTATAATAATAAAAGGTTCCTAATAATTTTACAGATGAGGAAAATGTTCGCTCAATCATAATAAATTAAGTTTAGATTGTTTGTTAAAGGAAATTTTATGCAATTGAGTTAATTGTCACATTTGTTACAGGAAAATTTTGGTAGTGCTTTACAATATGATTTTCATAATAACATTTCACCTAAGTTTTGTGGAGGGAGGGTAATGAGGCATTTCCAGGGAAAGAACATCATGTTTTTCTTAACCTTTACCTTTGTCTTGTGAATCCATGTCCATTGAATATTTGATTTACAGAAAACAGCCAAAACTCTATGGTACCTTGACTACGAATGGGGATTAAGCAACTCCCTACTTGCTATTATATATGATAATCTCTTAATGTTTTAGGTACAAATATTTTCACCCTTCTCCCTGTATATTGTTTGACTTTTGACCAACTAATATTTTATTTTATGAATAAGATAATGTTTCTTTTTATCATTTGCACTGTGTCTTGCTGAAGAAAGTCTTCCTTACTTGACAAACATGACATTGACTTTAAAACCTTCTAAATCAGTGGTTCTCAAGCTTTCTAATGTCATAACCCTGTAATACAGTTCCTCATGTTGTGGTGACCCCCAACCATAAAATTATTTTTGTTGCCATTTCATAACTGTAATTTTGCTACTGTTAATGAATCAGAATGTAAATATCTGTGTTTTCCCATGGTCTTAGGCTCTTCAGCAGTGGTTCTCAACCTGTGGGTATCAGCCTTCATGATGGTCTTAGGTGACCCTGCTAGCGGTTTTAAACCGACACTTTCAGAATGGCTAGCAGGGTCTCCTAAGACCATCAGAAAACACAGATAATTACATTATGATTCATAGCAGTAGCAAAATTAAAGTTATGAAGTGGCAACAAAAATAATTTTATGGTTGGGGGTCACCACAACATGAGAACTATATTAAAGGGTCATGCCATTAGAAAGGTTGAGAATCACTGTTCTAAATGTTTTATAGATATAAATTTTATACTTAAGACTTCAATCCACCTGGAATTGATTTTAAGTGGTACAATGTAAGATTTCAATTTCTTTTTTTACTGCATTGTTACCCAACAATGGAGAATCATTTATTGAATACTTAGTTTTTTATCTCATAACCTGCAATGTCCCCTTCACAATTCAAATTCTCATATTTAGCAGATCCAGAGAATGGTTTGCAATATTCATCTTGTACTTTTGTCTATTTGTCTATCTGGAGGAAAAACAACAATAAAAAAATGCAATCTGCATTACTAAGTCTTTATGATGAGTTTTTTTTTTAATATTTTATTGATTTTTTACAGAGAGGAAGCGAGAGGGATAGAAAGTTAGAAACATTGATGAGAGAGAGAGAGACATTGATCAGCTGCCTCCTGCATTCCTCCCACAGGAGATGTGCCCACAACCAAGATGCATGCCCTTGACCAGAATCGAACCCAGGACCTTTCAGTCTGCAGGCCTATGCTCTATCCACTGGGCCAAACTGGTTTGGGCTATGATGAGTTTTAATGGGAAGAAGGAAAGTCTAGCCATCATTTTCTTCTTTACAAATGTGTCAAGCATTCTTGACTTTGCATTTCTATAAAAAATTAGATTCAAATGGTAAGAATTCCTTCTTTTTTATGGCAGCATAGAATTCCATTGTGTAGATGCACCATAGTTTTCTGATCCACTCATCTGCTGATGGGCACCGAGGCTGTTTCCAAATTGTAGCTATTGTAAATTGTGCTACTGTGAACATAAGGGTGCATAAATCCTTTCTGATTGGTGTTTCATTTGCAGCAACCTGGATGGAACTGGAGAGCCCTATGCTAAGTGAAATAAGCTAGTCAATGAGGGAGAAACACCACATGATCTCACTCATTTGTGGATAATAAAGAACATTATAAACTGATGAACAAAAAGATAGATATAGAGGCAGTAATGCATCAAACAGACTGTCAAATTTCAGCAGGAAGGTAAAGGAGACATGGGGTAGATAAGAGATCAACCAAAAAACGGGTATGCATGCATATAAGCATAACCAATAAACACCAGGCATTGGGGGGTTAGGGTATGTCTGGGAGGTGTGGGGGGGCAATGGGAAGATATGTATACATGTAACACATTAATAAAAAAAAGTTTTATTTAAAAAATTAGATGCAGTTTGTGTGTGTGTGTGTGTGTGTGTGTGTTTCAATTTGTTATGCTTCTGTCTGGAATTGTAATTACTCTAAAGACAGTTTTCATAGAACAGTTTGCCGGGTTCACTAGCAGACTCTGAGTGATGGATGAATGATTGCTCTGGCAAAGGATTGCTGTGAAAGAGAGGGCGAAGGGACTGCCTGGCTAGGGGAACCAGATAGCCTCAATCATCTGCTTCCTTGGGTTTTACTGTCACAGCAGTTTGAGATAAAGCTTATCTTTTAGATACAGTCAATAAGGTAAATCATTTTGGGAGGACACATAGGTTTGTAGTGTCCTTTAAGCAGAGAAATCCAAAGATTAAGCATAAGGATTCTGGTAAATACCCACAGGTATGCATGTGCACAGGCTTGTTTGGAAAGGTCATGGGATAATGATGAGGAGGGATGCCACCTTCGGCACTCCTTTAAGTTGGAATTGCATTAAACAGGGCAGGCCACCCTCAGCACTGCCCTCTTTGGAATGTCCTCCTTAAAACTTTCCAGTCAAGGCTCCCGTGCTTTCCAATACCATTGGAAACATTTATGAAATGATAAAGCTATTAAAATATATATTCAGAATATTATGATCCCTACTGCTACACTAATAAAATTAGAATCTCTAAGAATAGAGCCTGTACATAGATACATATTTTAAAATTTATTTTCTATTAGGGTGAGAAACACTTGCTCTAAAATCTGGAGTCTCTAGCAGACTCAGTTCATTTGTATATTAACTCCAAAGAGAAACGTAAAACCTTATGCTGTCTCTCTTGCCACTTATTTTATCCATCAGAGGGAGGCTACTTTCTTGTCACTTTGAGTGAATATACATGTGGGAATTATCAGTGGATATACTGGTGAGCTGATATAGTGGTAAGATATATCCTCAGTTATTATGGAGTATTATATATACTTACTGGGAAGATGAAAATTCAGCAGAATCTGTGCTTCATAAAGTAGAATAATTATTACTATGCTATATGCTGTCCCAGCCACCAACATATGTTTTTAAAATGATAAAAATTTATAGACATGTTTCCAACATATTAGTCACTAGTGGGTCATTCCTTATTTATTAAGTTTCTTAATTTGATTAAACTCATAATTTTAATGCCAAAATATAACTTATTCATAATATTTAGGGCTGAAAGTCATTTTAGCAGCAAATTTCTCTTGATCCTCCACCATTTATTTTTAATATGATTCTATTGATTTTAGAGAGAATGGAGGGGAAATGGGAAAATAGAGAGAGGAAAACACACTCACAAAAAACACAGAACATCCTCTCAACTGCAGATTGGGTCCACAATCCCAGCATGTGCCCTGACCAGGGATCAAACCAGCAACCTTTTGGTACATGGGAAGATACACAATGAACTGAGTTACACTGGGCAGGGTTTCTTCACCATTTATCTATCTGTCTATCTGTCTGTCTATCTATCTATCTATCTATCTATCTATCTATCTATCTATCTATCATCTCTCTCTCTATCTATCTATCTATCTATCTATCATCTATGTATTTATTTATTTTAAAATCTTTATTGTTCAGATTATTACAAATGTTCTTCCCTTTTCCCTCTAATAGTTCCCCTCCACCCAGTTCTCATCCCATTCCAAGCCTTTCCCCATACCACCCCTCTACTGACCTCATCCATAGATATAAGCTCTTTGTCCAGTCTCTTTCTGCACCCCTCACAACCTCTTTCCCCAGAGAATTGTCAATCCACTCCCTTCCTATGCCCCTGATTCTATTATATTATCCAGTTTGTTCTGTTCATCAGGTTTTATATTCATTTGGTTTTTAGGTTCACTTGTTGTCACTTTATTGTTCATATACTTTTTTTATCTTTTCCTTTTTATTCTGCCTCCTCTTCTTAGAGAATACCATTCCGTGTTTTATATAATACTGGTTTGGTGTTGATGAACTCCTTTAGCTTTTTCTTAACTGTGAAACTCTTCATCGGACCTTCAATTTGGAAGGACAACTTAGCTGGGTAGAGTAATATTGGTTATAGGTTCTTGTTATTCATCACTTTGTAGATTTCTTGCCACTTCCTTAGGGCCTGCATAAGGGAGTGGCAAGAAAGAGTTTCTGTTAAGAAATCAGCTGACAGTCTTACGGGTACTTCCTTGTAGGTAACTAATTGTTTTTCTCTTGCTGCTTTTAAGATTCTTTCTTTGTGTTGCCTTGGCATTTTAATTATGATGTGTCTTTGTGTGGTCCTCTTTGGATTACTCTTGATTGGGGTTCTCTGTGCTTCCTAGACTTATAAGTCTATTTCTTTCACCAGGTAGGGGAAGTTTTCTGTCATTATTTTTTCAAATAGTTTTTTTAATATCTTGCTCTCTTTCTTCTTCTGGCACTCCCATAATTTAGGTGTTAGTATGCTTGAAATTGTCCCCAGAGGCTCCTTACACTATCTTCATAATTTTAGATGTTTTTTTCTTTTTGCTTTTCCAGTTGGGTATTTTTTGTTCCTTCATATTTCAAATCTTTAAATGATTCTTGGGATTCTCTAGTCTGCTGTTGAATCTCTGTATAATATTCTTTATTTTAGTCAGTATATGCTTAATTCCATATCCTTGAAGGTCTCACTATTTTTATCAGAGGTTTCTAGAAGATTCTTGAGTAACCTTATAACTGGTTTTGAACTCTATATCCAGTATTTTGCTTTCATCCATTTCTTTGATTTGTGACTTGTTTCTTTGTCTCTGCATTTTGGCTGCTTTCCTGTGTTTTTTTTTTTTTTTTCTATGTACTGGGTAGCTTCTAGGTTTCATTGTGTTAATAGAGTGGCCTTGTGTGTTAGGTATCATATAGGGCCCAGTGACTAAGCACCCTCAGTCACCTGAGGTGGATGCTGTTGGTGCACACCTTTATGGGCTGTTTGCACAGTCTTGTGTAGTTAATCCTTGATTGCTGTTGATATCACCTCCAGGCCAATTGGCTGTGCAGACCAGCTGTGTCTACACTGGAAGATCTCTTGCACAGAGACATCCTTATGGGGTAGGACTTGCTTCATGGGGCTTTGGTGCTTACTTAATCTGCCCTTTGAGTGTGTCTCTTATGAATGTGAAGAGTTGTCAGTTGGTATGGTCTCACACTGACCACTGTCTGGGGCTGCCCAGAAGAAGCTACAAAGACATCTACAGATTCTTCCTCTTGTATGGGGTTTGGAAGTTCCCAGAAGATACCCTGCCGTGAAGCAAGGCAGGCTGGTGCTGTGGGGCCTTGGGCCTTCTTTTGAGACTCTGAGGTTCTCTGATCCAGCTACAAAATTCCAGAAAAAAAAATCACATTGGAAGTATTTATTCTCATTCAAAATTAAATTCCCTGTATCTACAAAAGTGATTTAAACATTTTTTAAGAAAACAATTTTTGCTGCAAGAATGAGAAAATTAATGAATGGGTGGGTGAATTAATTAATCAGTAGGATGTGGGTGAATGACTGAAATTCAAGATAGCATATAGGGCTGCAGACATATGTAGATAGATAAATTCCTGTTTACATGCAGGATGAGGTCACCAGTGAGAGAATGGGGAAAAGTACAAAGTTATAAAAAAGAAGGGACTAGAAACAATTCATCTCTCTGAGGCAAAATATATTTAGAAGTTGATAAAAGGACTAGACCAAAAAAAAATTGAACTCAGAAGGACACATAGGCAGAGAAGGAGGAAAACCAAGAGTCAATAGTATCAAAGAATTCAAGGGAATTTAGTGTTTGAAGAAAGAGGGACTCGGTTTTTTGAATGCTTCAGAGAGAACACATTAGATGAGGAGAGACAGGACTATTGTTCTTTATAATAGGGAGGTCATTGGGGATATATCCTGAATGCCTTCAGTGGAGAATTGGGGCAAAAGTTCAATGAGAAATGAAATTCGGAAAGTTGAAATGGATTATAGTAAACTGAGATTTTGTGTGAAAAGCAACAGAAAATAGGGCAATAACTGAAGATATATATATATATTTATCATCTGTCTATATCTGTACATACACATATGTTTATATATATGAAATATAACATATAAATTAGGACCAATGATCTCTAAGTTTCATAATAATTACACATTTTAAGTCAAATAACTTGGAACAAGAAGTTCATTTTATTTAATCAATATTCACTACTAAATGACATTAAATTCCTCTACTTTATTATAACAAAGACACTGAAAAGTGAATTAGTAGTGCAAAATGCCAGCCATGGATATAGGCATACATGGAAAAGATAAAAAGAAATCACATATATAAGTTAAAAGATATGCTGAAGCTTTCCATGTATTATCTTGTATGATAATCTATTCAAAGGCATTGGAAGCAACATGGTAATTAATGAATTAAGGTGGCTAAGTCAAAAATGTTTTTCCTCTAAATGTGTTAGTGCACCTTCTATATCTTACCATAAAAACCATGCTTAATTCTATCTTAGTCTAATTATCATGCAATTATCTGTTTAATGCCCAACTTCTACCATTAGATTATGAGAATGCATACACTAGAAACTGTATTTTTTCATGATAAACATTGTAGTCTCAGGAGTTCTAGTGCTTGTGCTCAAATTGTATTCTTTCTGGAGTGAAGTGAGTTATTTAACTTATGTAACTGTCAATTTGCTTTCCTCTACAGTGTAAAGTTTGCAAGCTATAGCATGACAAGTATGTGTCAAGCTTTTAACTGGCTGTTAGTATTACTCCCAGGATCATGACTGTGTTTAGCATATAGTGGGAACTAAAATTACTGTCCTTAATTTACAGGCAACTGAACGAAGGAAGGAAAAAAATGACATCTGATCTGAAACTCCAACCAAGGAATCATTAAGGCATCAGATGCCAACAGCGAGGAGTGTTTCTTGAAGAGCCATATCCGTGTGTCCATGTTCCTGGAAGCAGCACTGAAAGTTATTTCTTGCGGCCTGAAGTTGTGATTCTGAGCTGGGAAAAGATTCCAGGAATATAATTTTGCTTCATCTGTTCTTTGATACCTAGTTCAGGACCAAGAAAGCATGTGTACTCATAATAATGGCAACACATATGAAATCTTAATCAAAGCAAGAGACAGAGGAGAGCTTATTGACTAGAAGGGAAGCTAGTGATTCATCCGGGGATCAGGTAATGAGCAGGTGGTTTGTGTAAGTGGCTTCAGTACTGGTTTAGAAAATGGCTGGGGTCCTGGGATATAAAGGCATGCATACCCTTGAGAGAGATTGCATGAAATTTAGCCACTAAAATTGCAAGTATCTATTTATCATTTTGACAGATTATGTGCTCTTTTAAAGGAAATTATATAGTGCCACTTGGTATCTATATCCTACATATGACTGATCATAAGTAAAAAAGAAAACAGAATATCTGTTTCAAAATATATCCAAGTTCTAAAAAACAGTGTTAATTTTTGTACAATGTAATCTCCTAGTTATCTGTATAAAAATATGTATGATTTATATTAAAACTTACTTTTAATAAGTTTAACATATAAGTCCATGGGGAGTAACAGAACAAATGCCATAATTCTCCAATGGCTGCAAACTGTTATAGAATGCTGGTACTGTCTTGAGAGTTTTGGTCTTCTGAAAACCAATTAAGATTGGATTTTAGGAATAAATTGTGTCAAAGAAGTGAGTTCAGAAAAAGAGATCTTGACAAATAGAAAGATGATTAATGTCAGGGATTAGGGAGGAGGATTTACATTAAACAATAGATACAAATGGTGGTGAAGAAACTAATAACAAGCCTACTTTTATTACTTACAGGATACATTGGAGAGATTCATTGGAGGAAATAAAACTGGTGAATTTCCCTTTGGGCTTGCCCTTGAAAAATAACAA
This sequence comes from Lasiurus borealis, assembly GCA_004026805.1. Lineage (NCBI taxonomy): Eukaryota > Metazoa > Chordata > Mammalia > Chiroptera > Vespertilionidae > Lasiurus > Lasiurus borealis. The sequence goes on along the minus strand of PVJN01004140.1, from coordinate 63,715 downwards.
AAAAAGAGTGAATTTCCATTTCCACAAGAGACACAATATCTTGTTTTTCCTCTTTTCCATATCATAGAAAATTATTTTTTGATCTTAGCTGCATAATATCCTTGCAATTGCTATTATTTCTTTTTAAAAAAAAGGGCCTATTCACACATATGTAGTTAAGTCTAAATATTTGGAGTCAAGTTTGCACATTTAAACTGTCAATGTGCTTCCAGAAATTTATAAAGAAATTGCATCCTCTCTGAAGTGGTGAGAAAAATACACATATTACCTTCCTGATACTATTGGATAATTCCCAGACATAGGGACACAAAATATCCCTAAGTAGATAACAGCATTCGGGGCACATTGCTGATACAGTGTACAGTATGGGGTTAAACTATGCTGGTTTCATTGGTTTTCTTATCAAGAGCTATGTAGTCCATTAGGTTTTGGTAAATAATGTTTGTCTCACACTGAGAAAATGTATATCCCTTCAGATTATTGCTCCTTGTGTAGCACTCATATATATTTACATGGAAATTGCTTGTTTAGAATATCCTACATTATCTGGCCCTTCTTTTCATTCTTGTTGTTATTCTTATTTATGCTCTGGTTTCTATTATTATTTTTTTTGTGGGGGAGTGATTACTGTTTGCTTATTTGTTTAATTTTGTCACTAAATTTTGATATATGAGGTTTAGGAAAACAAATCAGAAGTGAAATTGGAACAATTAATAGTTATTTATGGAGCATATAGTTTACCCTCTTATATGAAAAAAAAAACTTGTACTCTTATTTGTAAATATTTGAATATTTAGTTATGTGGCAAAATATCGATGGGTTACTTAGGTTTCAAAATAATCAGTCATAATAGTCATACCATGTGAATTTTTTAAAATAATAAGTAGAACTAGAGTTATTTCAACTATGCTATTCAAAAAATCAAATCCACTGTGTACAACATGTTAGAATTTTTTAAATATATTAAAAAGTTTACAAAACAGCCTAGTCAGCCTGACTCAGTGGTTGAGCATCGAACTATGAACTAAGAGGTGACATTTCAATTCCTGGTCAGGGCACAGACCAGATTAAGGGCCCAATCCCCAGTGTGGGGCATGCAGGAGGCAGCCAGTCTATCAATGATTTTCTCTCATCATTGGTGTTTCTCTCCCTCTCCCCCTTTCCCTTCCTCTTTAAAATCAATAAAAATATGTTTGAAAAAATGTTTACATAACAAATTAGCTCCTCGGATACATATTGAAAAAGGAAACACTCAAAGATAAAATGTTTACACTTACAAGAACAGAAAAAAAAAATTCTCTTTTACCTTCAAGAAATCTTTTTAAATTTTCAGAAACAATCTGGAGCCCCTAATGGACACATTTTTCCTGTTTAGTTCCCTATCTCACCTTTGGGGTGTTGACACCTTATTTTGAGTCAGCAGATGTTCATCTGACTTTTCCTCCCTATCCCAGCGTTCCATCTTCCTCCTCTATAATGTAAAGATCCAGCTCATTCTTCACTTGTCATAGGATGTTATTCCTTGCCCTCTACTCCCTGTCTCTGAAATGCAGTGCCCTAATTGTTTCCTGCCTATCAAACTGCCCTAATTTTCAACAGCTTATTTTACTGTCCTGTTTCTTTGGCTATGAATCCTTTTGTCCTTCATCCACCCTTTCATTTGAATGTGTAGGTACATGCACACATTTATTTTGGGATCAAAACTTGAAAAGAACATGAAATAGTTACAAGGACACAAGAGAATATGATATGCGTTACCTTTCCTCAACATTTTTTTCCAATTTTGTTATTTAAATGAAGTGCATAAAATTTACAGAGCTTTCAAATAAAGTATAGTAACTATAACATGTCTAGAATACTTAAGGAAACTCTGAAGTCCAAAGCAAAAAGGATATGCCTTTTAATTATTTTATAGGTCAAGAGAAAATAAAGAAATTAATTCACTATGTTTTTGTTTTAATATTTCCATAAAAAACGTTTGGGCAACTGAATTTAGAAGTCAGAAAGATCACTTCAAAGGGTTCAAGAGTAGGCCTTTTCAAAAGTGTTTATATGGCACCAGAGGCCTGGTGCATGGATTTGTGCACTGCTGGGGTCCCTCAGCCTGCCTTGCAGGGATTGGACCCAAACTGGCTCTCCAACATCCTCTGAGGGGTCCCAGATTGTGATAGGGCAGAGGCTAGACCAAGGGACCCACCAGTGCACAATCAGGGCAGGGGAGGGACTATGGGAGAGCTCCAGGGTGTGTCCAACCCATCTAGCCCATTCCCGATTGGCTAGAGCCCAGCACCAAACTAACCTGCAAGTGAGAGCATCTGCCCCCTAGTGGTCAGTGCACATCATAGTGACTGTTCAAAAGGCTGAAGGATCAGCCACACAGCATGTTAGATTTTTATTATATAGGACCAGAGGCTCGGTGCCCCGGTGGGGTCACTTGGCATGGCCAGAGATCAAGGCCTCCTGAGGGCCAGGGACTGGGAGAGTTTGGCCGACCAGAGAGAAGGGCCACAGGACTGGCCAGAGGAGAGGCCATAGGAGGCTGGCCAGCTCTAGTGGGGGAGGGACCATGGGATGTTGGCTGTGGGAGTGCACTAACCACCAGTGGGCAGGTCCTGCATTGAGCATTTGCTCCCTCGTCATCAGCCTACATCATAGTAACTGACTGACCAATCGTCCTGATCTTTTGATTGAAATGATCGCTTAGGCTGTTATATACACTGAGTGGCCATATTATTATGATCTCTGTATTCATAATAATGGCCACTCAGTATATGAATTTGTGCATGGGCGGGGTCTAGCCAGCCTGGCCAGGGGGAGGGGACATGGGTGGTGAACCGGCCTGCCTGCTGGTTGAACTAGTCAAGAGGACAATTTGCATATTAGCCTTTTATTATAGAAGATATATACTGAGTGGCCAGATGATTATGTGTTCAGAGGTCATAATCATCTGGCCACTCAGTGTATATATAGATAATATACTTTTAAATATGGAATTAGCAATAAGTTCAAGAGTAATAAGGGAACCTTTGAGGAAAGGTAGTAAGAACCTATTCAGTTTAAAATTTAGAATTTCCCAGAATTACTAAAAGCTAGTGATTATTTGACCCCAGCCTTGTCTTCCTAAGCAAGAAAATGAATTACAAAAGTAATAAAAAATTTACTAGGACTTTAGGGACTGCTGACTGGAGAATATGTTTTTTGTTTTTGTTTTTGGAATAAATCACATGTTTGGACTTCATTCCCTCAGCTCTGAGAGTCACTGTCCACAAAACGAACGAACAAACAAACAAGCAACAATAAACAAAGTCAACTTAAACACTTTGATTGCTTCCATATTAAATTTTAATATTTAAGTTAATTTTGAGTAGTGATTTATTGAATGAAGACATTCTTAATATAATGATATGATCTAACCCAGGCCTCCAGGCCACGGGTCAGATATTCAACATTTTAAGCTTTGTTGGCACACAGTTTATGTTGCAACTATTCATTCAACTGAGCCATGTGGCACTAAAGCAGCCATACACAATATCTGAACATACAAGCATGTCTGTGTTCCAGTGAAATTTTATTTACAAACACTAAAATTACAATTTCATATTATCTTCATGTGTCACAAAATAGCATTTTCCTTTTTGTTTTTATTTGATGCTACATTTAAAAATGCAAAAAAGAACTCTCAGCTTGTGAGTCATAGAAAATCAGTGTGTGAACCAAATTGTTCCAAAACACTGCTCTTTCCTGATGAAAGACAGTCATAATCTTGGTGAACATAGGAGTAGGGTTGGAAAACTCGATGGAGCCTTCTATTGAAAAGTGTAATTTAGCTGAAACCAGTTTGGCTCAGTGAATGGAGCATTGGCCTGTGGACTGAAAGGTCCAAAGTTCAGTTCTGGTCAAGGGCATGTATCCTGGTTGTGGGCACATCCCCAGTGAGGGCGAGTGCAGGAGGTGGCTGATTGATGTCTCTCTCTCATCGATGTTTCTAACTCTCGATCCCTCTCCCTTACTCTCTGTAAAAATCAATAAAATGTATTTTTTATAAAAGTATAATTTAAAAGAAATCAAAATGAGTTTATTCCTTAAAAGTATGCAGAATATGGGGTATGGGTAAGGAAGACTGTCTGTGAGGTGGGAATTGAGAATAATAAGGCTAATAAGAAAGGGTTAACTAATAAACCCAGGAACCCTCCAAGTTCCAGTCCAGGTCTGCCAAATTCCGAAGCCTAGGTTCTATCCATTTCAGGCTATGCCGACATAAAATTCGTGTTAAATAAAGGGAAAAAAAATGTATGCAGCTTGATCCCCAAGTAATATCCAATACTCCTTTAAAAAAGCCTGCGATCAATTATTGGTGACAGCATTTCAGATATCATTATGCAGAGAAGACTGCTGAGAAATTTCCTTGAAAAGAAGATGAAAGCTTAGGGAAAAGGGTGGAAGTACGAGCTTAGCCAAAATCTTGTTAAAACTTGACTTGCCCTTTTATGTGTAAGCAGCTGAAGGCCATAGAGTGGCACAAGTTCAAGGCTGCTGCTTCTCCCAAACAAAAAATCCTCTTTGGTGGGGAAGGCAAACTTTGCACTTCCACACGGTCTTGTTTAGAAAAGCAGAGAGCCACTATTTTAGGAAACTGGCAAAAACTTACATTTCCTTCGTTTTGCTGGCTCTGCAAAACGTGGTGCACAGCTGTACTCAAACCCATTAGCTCAAGTTTTCAAAAAATTTCTCTCCCAGCAATCGCTGAAAGGTAAGGCTGACAGGTGCTGCGTGCTCTGAGAGCTTTCCCTGTCAGAAGCATGCTCAGCATTCTTTTGCTTAATTGGTCTGTGGAGAGAGAAGTTCCGCACCTCAGAGAGAATGACATCTACCTCAGCCCATAATCAGCTAATTTAAAGACTGGGAATATGACCGGCTCCAAGAGACACTTCCCTTCCACTCTACGCTGAGACGGGGTGAGAGGACTGCAGAAAGCACATCAAACTATGTAAAATGAAGGGGAAATTGGAAAAAAGAGTTTTAAAAAATACATGAAGTCTCTTCCTTCAAAATCAGGCATGGAGTCACTTCTGGGCACATCAAATCCTTAAATTGAAAACTGAATATCTGATTTTGATGACGAATGCCTGAACTGTGGTATTTCACATTTGGTTATAGCATTGTCTATCACACATTTTCCGAATACCAATGGGTTTTAGTAGTGGAAAAAAAATGATCAAAGGATATAGCAAATTGTACTGAAGCATAGTAACCTCCATCTTGGGTAAAAACTTGCTGCTTAACATTTAACCCTGATATTCTGGCTTCTGTAAATGCTTGCTTGCTTAAATAATAGGGAAAGATAAGACTACTTCCCATTCCAGAGAGGCCATAAACTATGTCCCAGACAGAGTTGTCAGTGCTGGCACCAGGCCAGGCCTTGAGATATGGTCTCACAGCCCCTGTCCCAGCACACAGGACTTTTTCTCAGAAGGTCTGAAAATCTCATTCCAAATTTGGAAAACAAAGAGCTGAAAAACATATTTAAATAAGGGAGACTTTCACCATATTGGGCTTTAGAATTTGAGAAGTGAAATTTCCTCTGGGCCTGCTAGCACTAGCGAACAGGACTCCAAATAAATGTGGCTTATTGATTAAGGCGTCTTCTGATTCACAATATAAAAGTACCTTAATTCATAAGAATGTGCTAGAAATATCTAGGGATCAGAGAAGGGAAATGGACACTCACTCGCAAGCAGCTTATTAAGGAAGAAGTTCTGCTTAGTGGTCAGAAGCTTGGGCCTTGTCGCAAAGAGACCCCGAGTCAGGTCTCTGTTATGCATTCTTCTAACAAGGCAACTTTGGGCTACTTGACCTCTCTGTGCTTGTATTTCTTTAACATAAAAATGAAACTCAGTTGAATTGTTTTTCATGACCCAATGTAGTTAAAAGACCTCATTTCCAATCTTATCTGTCTACTTTTTAAACCAAAGCTTTTATTTCTAATGAACTTGGTAAAAGTGCATATTACAAGAGTTAATACCCATGAAACAAACTTCAGCGGGTTGCTGAATATGAAGAAAAGAAAAAAAAACATCTGGAAATCACATTAAAGAATGTATCCTTAATAATTTAAAGTATAACATTTACATCTTAATATGTTTGAATTAAAAGACAGACTTTAAGGTATTCTGTTGGCAAATCAGTAAGAATATGCCAAAATGACTGATAAATATTATAATTTCTCTTGAATATTATATAAAAGCTTCTATCATTCATTAGGTGGTTATTGAAAGGTTTGAACATCATTATATAATTTTATTTTTTTTTTGTAATGAACACTCTTGGAAAAAAATAAGCCAACAGAAATGATAAATTTTCACAAAGAAAAAGCATCAATAAGAGCTTTGTAAAATTCATGACTTATTTTCAAATCTCACTTTAGATAAATATAAGAAGTTAAAAATCACAAAAGAACACTCAAAAAATAAGTTTATAAATTGTGCTAGGACCATTAAAATTGAAGTAGTCAGACACGTTTATAAAATTGAAGCAAATAGAATAATGATTACCATTTCAGATGAATCATGTGGAAAAATAAATGCCTTGTAATATGGCAAATATGAAATAAAAAAATCAAGACATGTTCTATTAAGCTTGATATGTGAGTATTTAAAAGGGAGAAGTGCTTAATAAATTAGTCAAAATATTACTTAACTGACATACAAACTTCATTATGTTCCATCATGTATATAAATAAGTATGGTTTAGAGTTATAAATTAATGCCCTATGATTTGATATAAAATATTAAGAAGAATATGTTTGTATTATTTTAAGTGATCCAAGGTGACTTAATGTAATCAGATACAAAATAATGTAACAGCACTATAAAATAAACAATGATTTACGGAAAATAATATTTTTATATTTATTTAGTAAATTTTAAGGTAGTAATAGAATGTTTTAGCAATCTCTATATTTAGATTAACATACGACAAAAACAGTCCTGTCAAGACAAAAATTGTGTAGGACAAAGTGAAACAGGCAAAAAAGACTTTATTCAAGGCTATTGTAATGGGGGTGGGGTGAGGCAAATCATAGTCCCTTTGTGTTGGCTGATTGCTTTGCCCATGGGAAAAAGAAACATTTTTGTATCTTGATGGTAGGAGGTAATTTTAAAATTTGGACCTAGGCACCCACTAATATTCAGCGTGGTCCTAGAAGATGAATAAACTATAAGGTACAAGAAGGTCTATCTGTGAGTTATAGCAGTAACACAACAAAAGCATGTGTTCCATTGCTTCATACAAATACATTTACATGTGGGAAAAGCTAATCTAAACGAAAGTAGACTGGAGAAAGAATATGACATCAACTAGACCAGGGTTGGTTATTTTTGTCTGGAAAATATTTTATTCAGAAATAATGAACATAATCTATCCCAAGTGAGTAGAGTTTCCTGAAACATTTAAAGCTGGTAATTTTAATCATATTTTATTATCAATCATTCTTTAGCAAACCTAAAGACATTTCCAGATCTCTGGCAACCAATATATTTTATAATTATACTAATCAAACTATGATTTATGAACCGAGCACAGGCCACACAAAAAAAATTAAGTGTATTTTCACTTTTCTAGAAATTGGAAACTATTATTTTATTGAAGCTACAAATGAATACCTCATCTTATATTTTGATATTTCATGTTTTTAATTACACGTTTTTACTGTGCTTTATAAAAGTATTATATCTTGATAGTTTGAGATCAAGGAAAACCATTCTTTAACAGAAATATTTTGAGAAGTACTGTTCTAAAGAACACGACATAAAATGCTAGGGAAACTACATTAAGTAGAAAAGAATCAAGTTTATTTCCTACCGGACTCCTGAGAGCTTTTAAAATTGAAATATGCCCCGTGAATCTCCAGATGAAAGTTATGTAGACAATTTGAACACAGATTTTTTTTCTTTTTACATGTCTACTTATGATCCCATGAGACTAGGATTCCTCAGATAACTTGGGAAACAGTTTTTAAAATATAATTAATGATGTATGAGAAATGTCATTTGAATTAGTACACAAAAAAGATACCAAGTGTCTTCCAGAAATTTCTTCCAGAAATTCCCTAAGTGTTTCAGTTTCTAGAGAGAGAATTGATTAGATACTAGAAAGTAAAAGATTCCATTTAGTTAACTAAATAATAGTAATATATTAAAACATACAAGAGGAAAATTGAATTTGATTTCCTTGTACGTTTAAATTCAATGAATATGGATTTCTTGAAGGTTTATTATGTACTATTTTCTAATAAATAAGTCAGATCCATTTAAAGAGCAACAATTGATGCAATAAAGCAATAAACATATTTATTCCTAAAGGAAATCCGGTTGGAACTCAGGTGCTAATGTATTTTGGATTTTACTTTGGAAGCAATTTTATGTGCAAAATACTTGAAAAATGTAATTTCTTTGTCTCATAACTTTGAAGAGTCCTAGAAGATAATAAATTGTATATGTGTGTGTATATATATGCACATATATTTTTTACATAAAGAGACTAGAAACAAATTGACTTCAATGTATTTCGCACATTTAATAGGATAAAATCAAAGACAGTACATTATGTAATAAAGGATGAGCAGTATCCCAGCCTATTGAGTAGAATATTTTCAGTGTTGCCTGCTGGATCTGAAGGTACTTTTTATCTCAGAACAATCCTCTGATGCTCTAGCTTGTGTATTATTTACTTATTTGTTAACTCCCAGTGGACCAAATTATTTGCATTTATTTTTCAAGATATATTTTATTGACTTCAGAAAGAAAGGGAGAGGGAAGGACAGATAGAAACATTAATGATGAAAAAAAAAATCATTGATTGTCTGCTTCCTGCATGCCCCTTACTAGGATCAAGGCCCCAACCCACGCATGTACCTTGACCAGAATTGAACCCAGGACCCTTTAGTCCATGGCCTGACCCACTCACTACCCACTGAGCCAAACCAGCTAGGGCCCAAATCTTTGCATTTCTACTTTATGGTCCTACTCTTCAGAGAGCTTCTTAGGAACCATGCCCATGCCTTACTGAATCTCAAATCTCTAAAACAATGACACTCAACAACTTGTTATTAAGTCCATTACTTTCCAACATTTAGTTAATCCCATGGATCATATTAATTTGGGAAGGTTTCGTGGAAGAGAAATTTGAAGTGGGAATTAAAAGATGAATAGGACTGAGAGAAATCGTATTCTGAACAGGGAGAACATGTGGTCAGCAATAGAGATAAATGCATGGCATAGTTAAGACATAGCAAATGGATCAGTATGACTAGTTCAGGGATATAGAAAAATGTTAAATGTAATGTTTACTATTCTATTACTATTTATAATTTCATAAGATTGTCCATGGATTAACTATAAGTATTAGATGTTAATCAGCAATTCCTTATCACTGAATACTTTTAAGTAACAAGGTCAAAGCAGATTTTTAGAAAATTTAATCAGACTACTATGTTAATGTAAGGTTGAAGAGAAAGAAGTTAAGAGCCCGCCGAAAAATGTATTTGTAAAAATGAAACATCAGTTGTTAAGAAACTAAACTATATCCTTGGCCATTGGAATGAGATGGAAAATTTAGTATGGAAGACAGCTGCAGCTCTTATTACTAATATCAACTAAAAATGATCATAGGATGGGGGTGAGGAGTCAGCAGTGATAGAGTTAAATTTATTTCCAAAGCATTGAATCCATCCAAATAATAAAACTCCAATAGAGCTTTGTGTAAACTCTTTAAGAGGGTGCCCACTGGTCAATGTTTACATATGGAGATAAGGGTGTGATGATGGGACAAAATCTTATAAATTCGAATTAGTTTGAAAGTAGACTGAAACTTAGGGAAAAAAGTCATAATAAAAAATGTAAAAGTTTAAGTCAACTGAAAACAGATTATGCTTGAAGATGTGACAATGGGTAGTATATCTGAATGAATAAAATTGCAAGAAAGCCTAGAATTGAGTTTTAATATGCATGAACATAAAGGAGATAGAAAAATGTGCAAGTAATAGTAGCTTAGTGTAAAAAAAATCAAAACCAATCAAAACTGAGTCAAGCTGCAATATGCAACTGTAATGACAGGATGGAACTAAGAAAGGAATCACTGTGTCAAAAGCAGATAAGACTTTCATAACTGAAACAAAGTAATTTTTACCCCTATGTTAAACAAAATTGGATCCAGTTATGTTTCCATGTATAAGTAATTATTGGAAAAAACGTAATTTATTGTTCTTTGCTAAGCAATATTAAGAGCAAGCAGAAATAATGAAGATACTTATTGCAGAGAACACCAGATCCTTAGAAAGAGAGACCCCAAAAGAACTAACCAGCTTATGTATCATGACTCATTTCAAGCCCCTCATCTTGCTGTGTCCTTCAATCCAAACAGTTGTCATATAGTAACCCAGCAATTTTCCAATCCTGAGAAACTCACCTCAATGTCACTCAGTTCAAGCTATGAAACCCTAGTTATATCAAAACCCATTTTCTATTTTGAGATGGTAATAAAATGATTATCAAGGCTGTAACAAGTCTAATAAAAATCGTGTTACATTTCATCAACAGACTTTTCATATTTTATCAGCATTTTTATCTTATTAAATGGCTTGGATGACATTAGTGAATAAGACCATATAGGTTTCTAGTGTAAATTTCTCTATATATGAGGTGATTATTGCATGGTGTGCCCACCACCCAAAGTCAAATCATCTTCTATCACCATATATTTGCTCCCCTTTATTATCCTCCCACCCTATCTTTTCCCTCTGGGAACCACCATACCGTTGACTTATGTCTATGAGTTTCACTTTTATATCCCACATATGAGTGAAATCATACAGTTCTTAGCTTTTTCTGACTGCGTTATTTTACTTAACATACTAGTAATATTATCAAGGTGCATCCACGTTGTTGAAAATGGCAATGAGATACTACCTCACACCTGTTAGAATGACCATTATCAACAAGAACAGTAATAACTAGTATAGGAGAGTTTTGGAGAATGAAAATCTTGTTCCCTGCTGGTGAGAATGTAGACTGGTACAAACACTATAAAAAACAGAATAGTATGGTGGTTCCTCAAAAAATTCAGAATAGTCACCATATGATACAACAATCCCTTTTCTGAAAATCTAGAAAACATTTATTCGCAAAGTTACATCCACCGCTGTGTTCACTGCAGCATTTATTCATGTTGACCAAGACATGGAGACAAGAAACACATTTTTAATAGGTGACTGGACAAAGAAGATGTGGTGCATATAGACTGTAGAATACTACTCCGCCATAAGAAGAGATGAATTACAGGTTTTTCAAGGGCCCTTTTGCAGAATAAAAAGTCCACACTTATGATGAAGAAGGAAGAAAGGGAAAAGCATTCATTTCTTAATTCAAGGACTATGTACAGGGTGCCTGCTAGATTCCAGGACAAAGATTTTCTTCTCACAGACATTGGAATGGCAAATTCATTCTAAGATAGTAAATGGGTAAATAAGCAAGACAATCATTTTAAATGCCAGAAAACATAAAATAGGGGAAAGAATACACTACTTGTTGGAACTAATTGTGATTGGTAGCACAGGCAGGCCTCTTCAGAAGGTGAAACCCGAGGATAAGAACAAAGGCGGAGGGAATATTTTTTTTTATTTAATATATTTTATTGATTTTTTACAGAGAGGAAGGGAGAGGGATAGAAAGTCAGAAACATCGATGAGAGAGAGACATTGATCAGCCGCCTCCTGCACGCCCCACACTGGAGATGTGCACGCAAGAAAGGTACATGCCCCCGACTGGAATCGAACCTGGGACCTTTCAGTTCACTGGTCAACACTTTATCCACTGAGCCAAACTGGTCTTGGCGGGAGATCTTTTTTAAAGTCACTACATTTTCAGATTTCTAGTTCCATCATAAAATTCCAGTGCCAAGGAAAAGGGAGGATGAAGGCAAGAAGAAGTGCTAAAATGTATCACATCTTAACCGGTTGCCAACTCCTTGTTGTGTATGCATTTTCTTTTTATGCTTTAAACAGTCCTGGGAGGTAAGCTCTGTTAACACTCCCATTTGTAAGGGATAACTGAAGTTAGCAGAGTGTAGTCATTAATCAAGTTACATAATTAGTGAATGGTAGACCTTACTCAGAATTTCCTCATTAACAAGCCCACATTCTTAAAATAGACGCGATAATGCCAAGAATCATCGACTAGAAAATTACTCTCTGGTCTATGGTTATGTCTTCTATGTTTTTCTTTCTAGCCTTCCTGGATTTTGTTTGATAGGTTAAAGAAACTGGAATTTAATTTAATTATTTAAGCAGTAGATCTATATCAATTAGGGATAATTTTTAAAGGCCTCTCCTTCATTAGGAGTTTTGTATTTGCCTAACCAATCAAAGATCAAAAAATAAAAATAAATAAATTAAAAAAAATGCTTCCATCATTTACTTCTGTAAATTGACGCCAAACGTTAATTACCAGAGAATATGGAGGACCCTGATTCTGTGGGCGAATGCATTTGCCATTCACAATGTGTGAGGGCCATAGGATGACTGAGGACAAAGCTCTGAGAGATACTGGTAAACACCCTCCATGACACCCCTTTAAATTGCTTTTTTCTTATACAGAAAACTGACTTTACAGCCACTCCTGCCTGAGGGTCTGTGCGGAGCAGTTGTGTTCATTGATGAAAGAAACCACAGACATATGAAGACAGAGTGAAACACAAATAGGGCTTTCAAAGGCATCTAATGATGAAATTCCTTCAGGGCACACAATTATCTTAAGCTTCTAAACTTCCCATAACAGATCTTTAAATAATCTCACCCTCATTTAATTTGTAGACTGTACAGTCATTCTTTGCAGGCCACAAAAGAAAAAGAAAAAATGGAGTTGTTTTGTGTGTTTTTTTTTAAACCTCAGCTGAGCAAAGCAAGATGGTCCTGGTAGGATGAAAGCAAGCATTTGGTTTTTACAAATACATTTAAATATGGCAAATGGCAGTGCCTTTGTTTATCTGGTAGTGTAAGTGACTGAACTGTTTTTTTATTTTAGATGCCGTGTGCCAAGATGTCCTTAGCCACAAAACCCCTAAGTAGGTAAATAAAGTCGTAATAGGATATGGTGATTTTTGTAGGGATCATCCTCCACCCGATAGAGTGATGATTGAGAGAGAAAATAATGCGCTCAACAAAATCAGTGTCCATGTACCATGTCCTGGAGATGCTGCAAATGAGCCAAGGTCCCTAATCACACGATGTTATTGATGTAATGGGTCATTTTAACATCAGCAGGATGGTTAGATGCTCTCAATCTCTTCGGACAAAATTGTTATATGTAATTAAAAAGTTAACATGGTCCTTTTTTGCTGAGCTGGAAATATATTTTTGTCTATGTCCCATGAGATTGCAAACCGTTCCTTATCCTTTGCTGATGATAGAGAGAGAAAATAATGCACTCACAAAATCAATGTCCACACACCGTGTCCTGGAGATGATGCGCATCTGCTCTAGCAAAGACAGGGCACCTGGCAGAGTGAATGCAACTGGTGCTCCTAAGTTGGGTGTGTGGAAGGATTTGTAGCTCTACTCTAGGAACCAGCCTGGTGAAATAAATGGAGACATTCATTCTTTGTATACTTCAGGGTGGCTTAGTTTCACAAGCCCGCACACCAGCATGATGTAAGTTTTGTTTTCTTATTCCTTTCTGTGGCTGCTGAAAGGAGCAACTCCTAAGGCTGTGACTCGGCTTTCGCCACTATCATTGCTCTTGTGCAAGCAGGCAATTATGTAAATGGTGCTGTAGGAGATTCTACCAAATCACAAGTATGATTATCCCAATTATACGTTTGGCATATTAGTATCTTATTTTTTTCTTTTTTTTTAAATATGTTTTATTGATTTTTTACAGAGAGGAAGGGAGAGAGATAGAAAGTCAGAAACATCGATGAGAGAGAGACATCAATCAGCTGCCTCTTGCACACCCCACAGTGGAGATGTGCCCGCAAGCAAGGTACGTACATGCCCTCAACTGGAATCAAACCTGGAACCTTTCAGTCTACAAGCCGATGCTCTATCCACTGAGCCAAACCGGTCTCAGCTATTTTTTTTTCTATTGCTGCATGACAAGTGACCAGAAATCTAGTGGCTTAATTCAACACACACTTGCTATCACAGACACTGTATGGGTTAGGATTCCAGAAATAGCCTGGTTGGAGAATTTTAGAAGGCTGCAGTCAAGGTGTAGATCCACCTGAATTCACATCTGAAAACTTGACTGGGGAGTGATCCACTGCTAGCCGGCAGAATTCATCTCCTCGTGGTTGAAGATTTGGGTTCTCATGTTCTTGCTGGTGGTTGGCCAGGACCACTCTCGGCACTGAGAGGCCACCCACAGTTTCTGGCCATGTGAACCTCATTAAAGCCTTCACATTCACCCCATATGGTAGCTGACTTCTTCCAAGCCTGTGGTAAGTGCCTCTTCTCAGTTTGATCAGAAGGAAGTGGCATCCATGAACCTGTTCTGTAGAGCAGAAGTAAGGGCCATGAAATCATTTGGTCGGGCCCTGCCTAGGCATTAGGCATGAGGTAATTAAATGCTTGAGCAAATAAAGCAGGCTAATTTTTAAGCTGATAATTGTGTATGGCCCTAGAATAATGTCACAAATATTCATATGGCCCTTGGGAGAAAAAGGGTTCCCCACCCCTGCTGTATAGTATAACATAATAAAAAAAGTGGCTGTTCCTCATTTTTATACGTATTTTTAAAGGAGCAAGTCGCAGGTTCCAATTGCATTCCGGAGGAGGGGATTAAACTAAGATGTATAACTCATTAAGATCGCCTTAATATGATCTGCCACATTTAAACATAAGGAAAATGTCCCTTACCCTGAGTAGGGTAGTAATTTTTTTTTTATCAAGAAATGGCTTCTGGGGTATTTTCTAGCAAGGAGTGAGTGTTATCCAGAGGATGTAGATGCCACATATCCATGTCCATCATAACATATAGATTGGTGATGAAAGAGTCAGTATTCATAACCTCTCTCTGCCCAAGCTAAATAAAACTGAGAAAAAATATGAGTTTCAGACAGGAGATAAAATGTTATTTATTATTTTTGTTTTAAAAAAGTTAATTGTAAAGCCAAGTGGGCTTGCCTACATGACCTGATGAACTTAGTCATCTCCAAAAGTTGTAGCTCTCACCCATTTAGCCCTTCAGAGCATACTGCGTGCCTGTGGAGCTGACCAGCTCCACCTTTACTCTAAATGAGGCTGTTTTGACAGGGACTAGGCGACACATTTCGCTTTCTGCTCGGAAATTTCAGGTAATCTCATTACCTTGATTTTCCCCTCTGTAGAGATAAACCTTAAAACTAGACTCTGAGTATCTTTGACAAAACATTAAGCATCTGATCATGAAGATTTTTTTTAACTGAAATTCACTAAGCTAAAACCAAATTCTCCATTCTCCTCTATAACCTTTATTGCTTCCCTAGATAGGCCAAAGGCACTACCAATCTTTCTATCTTCCATTTCTGAAACTTGAAGTTACCTCTGACTTCACCTGCTTCTCCTCCCAGTTCTAATTAAATTTTGTGCATGGTGCATCAGTTTTAAATTCTTATCATCTTTTCAGTTTCATTTATATTTTTCTTCTGTTCAGTTGATCCCTTCACTAATTTTCTTTTGTAGACTACAACACAAATTTTCAACTGATCAATTTGCCACTTATCCAGTCTTGTTCCATTAGATTCTCTAGGCTGGCAGAATAACATTCTTAACAAAATACATTTTATTGATTGTTTACAGAGAGGAAGGGAGAGAGATAGAAAGTCAGAAACATCGATGAGAGAGAGACATCAATCAGCCATCTCCTGCACGCCTCACAGTGGAGATGTGCTCGCAAGCAAGGTACAGTACATGCCCCCGACCGGAATCAGACCTGGGGATAACATTCTTAAACAAAGCTTAACACATGTTAAACCATCATGTAAGACCATCAAAATACTACATTTATAATAAAATAAATGTCATACTCATCTGTTATTTGATACTCTTCATGGTTCATAAATATAATTAATTCAAGTTTGTCACCAGATTTTCACTTAAAAAAATTCTCCACCAGGTCTTTTACATTTCTAACATGTTATTCTAGCATTCCTTTTCCATCCCATTGCTTTGTACATGAAACCTTCTCTGACTTAGGTCAGTATTTTACAGTGACTTTTTCTTTGAGTTACTATATCATCTATTGATATCATCCTGGGCATCGTGTGCATATTATGATATTTCTGTTTCCTCATCTGTAAACTGAGGGAAATAACACCCATCTTAGAAATGGAACAATGTATTGTAAGTTGTCAACTATCATGACTTTTCTATATTAAATACTAAAAAATATTAGTTTCCTTATCCTTTCTTCTATCTTATATAACTCTACTAATGGCAGCAAAGAAAGTGATATAAATAACAATTAAGTTAAGGGATTCAGCAAAGCAAAACAGAGAGAAAATAAGAAAAAGAGAAAAAATAGAATTGATTTCTGTGTCAATTAAAATAAAGTTTCCGCCGAGACCTGTTTGGCTCAGTGGATAGAGCGCCAGCTTACAGACTGAGAGGTCCTGGGTTGGATTCCGGTTGGGGGCATGTACCTTGCTTGAGGGCACATCTCCACAGTGGGGCGTGCAGGAGATAGCTGATCGATATCTCTCTCTCTCATCGATGTTTCTGACTTTCTATCTCTCTCCCTTACTCTCTGTAAAAAATCAATAAAATATATTAAAAAAAATAAGGTTTCCTTGCTCCTTATATTTTGTGCACACATTTTTGATACTGGTAACACCAATAAATTTTATTGATTAAGGATTAATAGAGTTCTTTTATATCTAAATGTAGTTGGCATTTTTAACACAATGATGAATTAATATAAAGTATCACATCATTGAATAAAATATGTTTTAGAAGGATAAATTATTTCAATAAATCAGATGCAGTGTATGGATCAATATGAATGCTAAGAATGAAATCATCTATAATATATTTCAGCTTCTTTTTAAGGATCTTCAGGTGATAATTTGTGGGAGGTAGCATCATCAGAAATTTAACAGTAATCATTTATGTTAAAAGAAAGGATTTATGATAGGTATATTTTTATTCGTGACATAGATAAATTGGAATGATCCATCATTTACTGTCCAGAAAAGTTTGGTTTATTATAATTTATTTTATAGAGTATTCAGTAGGAAATAGAGTTGGCTAGCTTACATTTTATTATTAGAATCACATCATTTTTATTCCATAATCATCAGATGCCAAAAATGTAACGCTATGAAAAAAAGACTTGGAATCTATTAAGAAAAAAACACTTTTAATATTTCCTACTTTGTGTGGTTAAAGTAAAATTGAAAAATAAATTTAGAAATCATAGTTCTAACTTACTCTCTTCATTGTTACAGGTCAGAGCATTTAAAATATCAAATCAAAAGTTGGTTACCACGGAGCAATGGCTATATGAAAATACAATTATATGTTCTAATGGCAATGATTTGCATAATATTTTAACTTCATAACAGCAAATATCAACCAAATTCACTGTCTATTTAAAACAGGCATTTTAAGCACCTACAATGTGCCTAAAACTGTGCTAGAAAATGTGAACAAAAATAAAAAAATAAGTGAAAAATAAGACCTTTGACTCTATGACTATATTTGAAGAAAGTTTAGTCTAATGGTCTAGGGGGGAAAAAAAAAGAACTACAAACATACTATAGTAAAGATATATACATTATGCAATGCATTGAGAACTCTTCTAACACAAGGTAAAATATCCCAAAGATAATCATCCTGAGAAGGTATTTGATGTTCAAAGACACAAACATCTGAAAGGCCATAAAAGATTCTAGGAGCTTCGTGGTACTCCACATGGCTAGACCAAGTACCTGATTTGAGGAAAATGGAAGAAAGAAAGCAGTGTCAGGAAGTTCTGAAGTCAACAGTGATTGGAACAGAGTTTGATGGTCCCTGTTGTCAAGGTGTTACTTGCAGATTGAGTATAGTGTCTTCTGTAATTGGAAACAATATTCTGAAAGTCATAGATTGTTGTGAGAATTAAATTGAGATAACATGTTTAATTTGTGCCAGAAAATTAAATATGTATACTACTAAGAGTTTATGCTAAAACACTTTACATGGTTGCCAACCAAGCAATACATATTTATCATTTTAGAAATATGCAGGATAAATTATTGGTGATGAAAGATGGACATGGGGATTGGTCAGGGAGGAAGGTTTTAAAAATACTTATAAAGTTTTGGTGAAGAATAATATAAAACAACCATGAGACTAAAACAGTATAGCTAAAGAGATGATATATTCCAGGAGCAGAAAGGATAGGTGGGAACACAAGGACAAATTACTTCCTTGAGACTGAGTGAATGACAATGATTTGTTTAAGCCTAAATATTTGTATAGCAACAGCAATAATGTTAATTTATTAAAACATTTAAATTACTTACTACAATTTAATATTTTATTATAATAAGAAGAGAAATACTCCTTATATTGCTCTTGGTTGAATGCATTGTGTTATTTAATCCTTGCAGGGGCTCTATCAAAGATGAACTGTTATTAACTCTATTTAAAAAATACAGCAATTAGTGTTCAGTAAGCTAGTAAATGATGGGAGTAGAATTCAAGCAGTGGAACAGAAAGGAATTGACACTCTGATATCCTTTCCTGAAAACTGAGAACAAGATAAGATGGAAACAAAGGTTGTGAAGAGAATGGAAGAAGGCAGTTCAAGAAGGAATAAACTAGTGGATCTTAAAAGTGGGAGAAGACAGATAGAATGGATACACAGAACGGATTTTAGAAGAGTCATACATAGGCCTGCTATCTACTGTGGATGAAAGTGAATTAATCTCTCCTTCTTTCTCTCTCTGTTTTTCACTATCTTTTCTTTCCCTAAGAAGAAACACAACATTATGTTTTATGCCATGCAAATTTAAAACAAAATTATCTGTGTTTGCATTCCAACTTTACTACTTCTTAGTGACTTGTAAGTATATTAAGTCCCTTTGCTTCAGTTTTCTCATCCTTAAAATAGATAGGATGATATCATACTCACAGAATTACTCCTGTGATTTAAAAAGTTAATATTAGTTAAATTTTTAGAACAATATATGGATATTATAAGCATTATTAAATAATACAATTAGCACAACATTTTGATCTTCCTCTTCCTCTACAGAGAAATATTTCTCAATCAAGTTTAGTGAAGCTTTGT
This sequence comes from Lasiurus borealis, assembly GCA_004026805.1. Lineage (NCBI taxonomy): Eukaryota > Metazoa > Chordata > Mammalia > Chiroptera > Vespertilionidae > Lasiurus > Lasiurus borealis. The sequence goes on along the minus strand of PVJN01004140.1, from coordinate 44,411 downwards.
ACACAGCCTCATTTTCATGGGTTTGTAGGCCTTCAATTTTGTCCAAACCTCCACATTCTTCAATCATTATACTTTGTTTCTCAGTTTCACCTAGTTTCTCATCAGCCTGAAAGGTATTTGAAATGGCATCCAGAATAACCAGAATAATCTTGGTATCTTTTCTCAGTTAAGAGGTTTATCCAGTGGGCACTTCTGGGACCTTTAATTTTAGACTGTACAACTGAAGCATAGCGTTGTTTGTTGTGTACTATGTTTGGTATAAGTATATCTACTGTTTCTCTACTAAGAACTCTTTTTAAATGTGGTTTGTGATTGTAGCACTTTTTTTACAACAAATATATACTTGAACACTTCCAAACTGTACATATTGTATGAAGCATCTATTCTCAGTGAGTTTCTTAAGTCTGTGTGGAATTTCATATCTTGCAGTCTCCTGTAAATAAAGACTAAATTCCACCATTTAAAAAAAATAACAATTAGTGCTGTGAAGTTTTTACATTTGCTGGTTTGCGTTTATTTTACTTAATTTATTTTGTTGTTGTTGTTAATCTTCATCTGAAGATATTTTCCCATTGATTTTAAAGAGTGGAAGGGACTCGGAGAGACAGAGAGAAAAACATATTGATTGAGCCTGCAACCTAGATATGTACCCTTTAGTTCACAGGCTGACACTCTAACCACTTAGCAAAAAAACTGCCTAGGAGTCTTGTGTGGGTTTTGATTTTTATTTCCCCCTTCATATTTGGAAATTCTGAGTATTCATGACAAGTTTTTTTTTTAATCTCCTGCCTGAACATTCATTTAAAGTAACAAATAATACTACCTAGGCCCAGTGACTTTAGAACAATCAAACACCAGAATATCATATTCTCCAGGACCAAAAAATCATATAAATGTGAGCAAAAATCCCCTATAAGTTATGGTTTTTAAGGCCCCAGAAACTGGCAGTCTTCTCTCTCACAATAATTTACCATTGTATCTGAAACTTCCATTATTAGAGACATTTTTTGAGAAAGGGTGACCATTTAAATTTATGTTCATGCTGGGGCACTTTGGGGAGTAAAATGGCATCTTCTGGATAACTAGAGGTCTGGTGCAAGAAATTCAGCCCAGCCTGCACCCTCTCCAATCTGGGACCTCTCGAGGGATGTACGACTGCCAGTTAAGGCCTGATCCAGATCATCCCTCTCACAATCCAGGACTGCTGGCTACCAACTGCTCACCTGCCTGCCTTCCTGATTGCCCCTAACTGCTTCTGCCTGCCAACCTGATCACCCCCTAACCACTCCTCTGCCAGCCTGATTGATGCCTAACTGCTCCTCTGCCAGCCTGTTTGTCCCTACCTGCCCTCCCCTGTGGGCCTGGTCAACCCTAACTGCCCTCCCATATAGGCCTGGTCCCTCCCAACTGCCCCTCCCCTGCTGGCTATCTTGTGGTGGCCATCTTGTGGTGGCCATCTTGTGTCCACATGGGGCATCCATCTTTAACCATATGGGGGTAGCCATCTTGTGTGTTGGAGTGATGGTCAATCTGCATATTACTTTTTTATTAGATAGGATAGAGGCCTGGTTCATGGGTGGGGACCAGCTGGTTTGCCCTGAAAGGTGTTCCAGATCAGGGTGGGTGTTTTCTTGTGGTGTGGGGTGGCCTAGGCCAGGGGTCTGTGGTGGTTTGCAGGCTGGCCAGGTCCCTCCTTCACCCCCCAGCCACCCAAGCAGAAACCCTGTTATATGGGATTTATTTATCTTCTACAGTTGAAACTTTGTAGCCTTAAGCAGAGGCCAAGGCAGGCCAGGGCTGCAGAGCGTGGCTTCCTCCATTCTCACTTGTTCACACGACTCATCAGAGTGACTCATGAGCGAGCAGAACCTTGAAAGAATGGAATGTAGGATAGGTAAGCCTTGGTCTGGAGAAGAGAAGCTTGGTAAGAATAATACATGGGAACTTCATGAGGAAGTAAGTTCATTTAATTATTTATGAATGAGACCTTGAAATAAAGGCTGCAATAAAAAATAATAATAAAGGGCAGCAGGTAACACAATAATCTTTAATTCTGAGAGAGCAAAGTTGGTCTCCACCACTTTGCAATTTAACCTAAAATAGATTCTGGATTTGTTTAACAACTCTATCCAAGATCTGTCTGTGAGACTAGGCCTCATCTTAAGAAACTTTCAGATTCATGTTTTTCTCAGACTTAATGTTTGAATAATATTTTTTTTCTGAGTAGGTTAACTAATTAGTATTTTATGCAACAAATTTTAGGTCAGGTCTGAGAAACTCAAATTGCTTTCCTCATTTAAACTGCCTTCAGACATATATTCAAATGTATTTCCTGATAAACTTATACTACCATAGCCTATTTAAAGATCCATTTTTTTAAAGAACTTAGTTTAAAATAATGATGAAGTACAAAAAACAGTTGTTCCACATATTTTACTAGAAATCAAAATTAGATAAGATGAATACTAATCATCCCAAATTAGGAAAATATGAAGTAAGATAATGCAAGTGAGAAAAAGAGTAGGAAGGTAACAGAATTTTGTACAGTTCTTAGACTACTGGTCTTGCACCTTCTAAGAATTCTAAAAGAAAAGTTGCATCAGACCAGTTAAACAGTCAAGGAACACTTTATTTAAGACTACCGCAATCAGGGAAATTGAAGTTAACTCCACTGAAACAAATGGTGGAGTGATTTTTTAAAGGTAGGATGAGATAATGGAAGAGTGCGAGAAGATATTAAGTGGTGATTAGTCAATGTGTATTGACCATCTGTGTTTGCTAATTGTCATTTATTATAGTTTGGCTCCTGCCTCCCACAGAGTCAGGGAAATAGGGACTCTGTCTTAATAATTATATTTCAAAGGGCTGTCTCCCAAGATCTTGAGAAAGTCATTTCTGGATCGCAAAAGATTTACATCTAAAAGGGGCAGAGAGAATTTCTAATTACAAGTTTTGTATGTAAACATTCTAAGAAAAGTGAGGTCACAAGAAAAGCCCATGTCTCTCGGCTTTCTGTATGTCCACTTTAGAGAATTATCTATTTAGTCCTTTGCCCATTTTTAAATTGGATTGTTTCTCTCCCTTTTGTTAAGTTGTCTGAGTTCCTTATGCATTTTAGAAATTAACCCTTTATCAGATGTATCATTGGAAAATAAGCTCTCCCATGCAATGGGCTCCTGTAATATTTTGTTGATTTTTTTTGTTGTTTGCTTGTTTTTGTTTTGTGTTTTTTTTTCTATGTTGATGGTTTTGTTTGCTGTGCATACAAATGACCAAGAAATATATGAAAAAAAAATGCTCAAAGTCACTAATCATCTGAGAGATGCAAATAAAAACAACAGTGAGGTATCAATTCACACCTGTCAGATGGTCATCATCAACAAACCAACAAATGACAAGTGCTGGCAAGGATGTGGAGAAAAGGAACCCTAATACACTGCTGGTGAAAACACAGTGGTGCAGCCACAGTATGGGAAACAGTATGGAGTTTCCTCAAAAAGTTAAAAATGGAACTTCCATTTGACCCAGTAATCCCACTCTTAGGATTACATTTTAAGAAACCCAAAACACCAGTCAGAAAGAATATATGCACTCTGTGTTCATGGCAGTGTAATTTATAATAGCTAAGATCTGAAAATAGCCCAAGTGCCCATCAGTAGATGTGAGGATAAAAAAGCTGTGGTATATTTACAACATGGGATACTATATGGCAGTAAATAAGAAGGATCTCTTACCCTTTGAGATAGCATGGAGGGATCTGGGGTATAGTATGCTAAGCAAAATAAGCCAGCCAGAGAAAGACATGTTCACTCCTATGTGGTATTTAATGAACAGAATAAAATGATGAACAAAATAGGTCCAGAGACATAGAAGTATGAAACGGACTGATGAATCTCAGAGGGAAGGCAGAGGTGGGTGAGTGGGTGGGAAGAGATCAACCAAAGAACTTTGATAGCGTATATGCATAACCCATGGACACAGATACTAGTGTGGAGAAGGCCTGTGGTGGGATGTGGGGGTGGGCTAGAAGGGGTCAGTGGGAGAAGAAAAAGCGGACCCGTGTAATATTTCCAACTATCAATATTTTTTTTCTAAAAAAGAAGGACACCTGAATAGTCTGTTCTCAGGTGACTAAGTTTTAGTTACATCCACAAGTGCAGAAAGCCTTCCATGACATAGCTGATTGCTTAAATTATTTATTAATAATTCCATGAAGTTCCCAGAGCATATATTAGAAAGGGATAGGAGTAAGCTTTGATGGCCAATGCACCAGGGCTGAATAAATCAGGGCAGTCAAGTGGTGAGATTAAGACACTGAATAACATGAAGTAAAGGAGATCTGGGGCTTTCCTTTCTTCAGTAATTGAATGTGGGCACAATACAGAAGATAAAGCCAAAATGGGACTGACCTCAAACATCCCCAAAGTGGTTCAATTCTGTAAAGGTCAAGAACTAGTAGTGTTTACTTCACAGAGAATGTTAAGTACCAGGATGTGGGACTTTGGCTCAAATGCCTTTCATTAGGAAACACAAGTGAGACTTTACAGCGTTGAAATAAGAGATTTGACCAACCCTTCTAAGAGCTAGAACTAAGCTTACTTGGCATTTATTACACACTTGCATTCTGCTATAATATGCATGTTAAGTCCTTTCATTCCTGCCATAACTCTTTATTTCTTCCATTTTAATGACTAGAGAAGTTAGTTCAGAGCAGAAGACCAACTGGCTTAAGATCATTCAGGTAGTAAATTTTAGAGCTGAGATTTAAACACATTAAAAATATTATTTTTTGAATATTGCTTCTTGCTACTAGTGAAAGAAACTTTTAACTCCCTATGCCTTTGTTAATAAAAGTATTACAGTGGTACCTTGAGATATGAGTTTAATTCGTTCCGTAACCTTGAGGAGTGGGAAACTATGAGAGGCTCGAGTCACGGTAAACTGGTGGGTCATGTGCAGCCAGCCGATCTGCACGATTACTCCTATCTCAACTGTTGCTGGTATTTCAAAGCAAAAATCGCTCGCTCCATGACTCGTATCTCAAAAATCTCATATGTTAGGGCACTCGTATCTCGAGGTACCACTGTACTTTTATATATATACTAGAGGCCCAGTGCACGACATTCGTGCACTCAGTAGGGGGTGGGGGAGGTCCCTCAGCTCTGCCTATACCCTCTCACAATCCAGGAAACCTCAGGGGATGCCCCACTGACAGCTTAGGCCTGCAGCAGTCAGACATCCTTAGTGCTGACATGAAGGCAGGAGACCTCCCACCACCACTGTTGCACTTGCCAGCGTCAACCCTGCTTCTGGCTGAGCAGTGCTCTCCCTGTGGAAGGGCACTGACCACCAAGGGGCAGCTCCTATGTTGAGCATCTGCCCCTGGTGGTCAGTGCACATCATAGCCACAGGTCGTTCCTCCATTCGGTCAATTTGCATGTTACCGTTTATTATATAGGATAAATAGTATATTTAATAGTAACAATGTAAAGATGCATTTTGTTTTATATTATAAAATGTATTGTAGAGATATATCATTATCAAAATTTAAAAAGAAGTTTCACTTCCTTCTATTACAGCAAAAGTTTATTTTTTTCTTCTTAAAATTAAAAACTGAAATATACATACATTCCCACTTACTGTGTTAGCCCTATACCTTGGGAAAATTCATTACTTTCATCATTTTTAACATCTAGATATATATTTCAAATCATACATGCACCAAAATCTCTGTTTGCTTCATTGTTAAGATGAATACGTAATAAATAAGCTTTGGAAATTATGGCTGCTCATGGAGGACTTCCCACAAAGAACAGACGGCTGTTTTCTAAGCCACACTCTCACACACAATACGGGATGCATTGTGGTTTAGGAGTTTACTCTTCTCTGTCACATCTAGCAGTTGTTTGGGGTTATGTCAATGTGTTATTACCAGCATTGCAGCAATAGCTGTAAGCATAAAGTGCACCCTGCTTTGCAATAAATTTTCCACATTCTGTGAGGAAGTCAGCAGTATAGTTGAACTCAGACTGGTGGTTAAAAAGACCGGCTTTTCAACAGTGACGATGACAGGCAGTAAAACTTGAGCAAAGCTGAACCTCATGCGACATGACATTTTCTAAGACAAAGAAACAACAAAAGATATAGTATTCGAAGACAAGGCTGAAAATGACATTTGGCACACCCTGCAACTCAGAGATTATCTTTCCTTTCCTGATTTTCCTCTTATCCTTCTACTTCTATTCTTTCTCTTAGTTTAATGCTGAAATCTTCAATCTGTATTTGAATGCCATGTCATGAAACCAAAAACACAAACATATATAGACTCATTTAAGATTTTTAAATAAAACCTAATTTCTTCTTGGAAAGTTGATATTCGTTTTCCTTTCAATTTACTTATAATTTTGAGAGACTTGGCAGATTTCTCCATTTTATAAATATTAGACAGCCAAATTACAGATCGTTAAGGACTTTTGTTCAGCATGTAAGAGCTCTCTAAATCATGCCTTATGTTTCCCTTTGTGGTTTATTAACTAAGAGAAGGATAGCTGCTTAAAAATGGAGAAGAAAAAAATCCATCTTTAGCATCCATGGACTTTTATTGTACTAAACAAGACAAACTTGAGAAAAGAGTAAATAAAACAATATTGTAATGGTGAATGAATATACTATACTTATATAAAGCTACCCATGTTTGTCTTAGTAAATGTTAAACCCAGCTTGTTATTCTAACCTGATATTTTTTCTCTTGAAACTAGAACTAATATGTTAAAAGTTTCTTTCCTAAATATACTTTATTAAAATCAGAAGTTTCAGCTCCTGTGTGAACCTAAGGAACAGCCTGACCTTCCAATCTCTGGTTAATGCTGACCACCCAGACACAGGAATTCACTGACCAAAAACATAGATGGCCAACTCAAGGACGCTGACCATAAAAATCCATATTGGGACCAGCAAGGACACTGCCTGCATGTCCACAGCTCCTCTCCCTGATCTCTTTGTTTAGCTTTCCTTCTCCCTCCTTATCAAACCCCTGCCTGCACTACGTGTTAAGATGGGCTTTGGGAAAGAGTCCCCCTTCTCTCAGGTGGCCAGCACATGAATAAACCTCTTTCCTCCACATCAGCACCTGTGTCACAGATTTGGCTTTTATTGCAGCAGGAAGCAGAACCTAGGAATTGGTTACAATATCAGTCGATTTTTTAAAAAGTAAGGTGACTTCTGCCATTTTCAATTGAGCAAATTTAGTGAAATATAAGTCAGTACTTCAAACTTCCATGTTTACAAAGGAAATGCATTAGAGAGAAATCTGAATGTTCTCTTCTTTCTCTTTGGATGAGAGGTGTATATATTAAAGTGTAACAATCCTTCTGCATATTCACTGTTTTCCTAGTTATATGATGAAAACACTGTGAATGCATTTTAAATTTTATTTGTTTTATATGCGGTACTCAATGCTGATCACCAATAAGTTACATTTCCCTCTCTTCCTGGGCACAAGGGGATATGATATGTCCCCTCCCCCTAGAAAGAAGTATTACCACATTTTCCTATGGGCAATGAAGTGTGCTTACAAGTCACAGCCTTCCCCCTCTTCTACTTTGAAGTGATCCTGGCAGCAGATCTTGATAGGGGATTGCTACAGGTGAAAGCAAACCAGCGTGTGGCGCCATAAAATGCCAGTCAGCTGTCCTGGAAAGCCACTCACACTTGACATGTCATAGCTTAAGGAAGAATACACTTTGGTTGGAAAGTTCCTGAGATTCTGGTATTCCTTGTTGCTAAAACAAAGCATAGATAATTCTGAGAGGAAAAATAAACTATTTCAAACTTAATTCAATGTTGCATGAGAATCTAAAGTATAACAACGATATCTCTAAGGTAGTTGTCTATGATTGGCAACAACGGATGAGCTAATTAAAAAACCCTTTATGATATACCTTAAAAACCCTTTATGATATACCCAACAATGATTAACATAATGTGTGAGTATTCTTAAGAGGAAAGAATGAAACTACAGTAAATAATGTACTCATTGATACTTGCACACAAGCACACTTTTTTTCATCACTATTACCTAAACAAAGAATGATAACATCAACTTCAGTTAGTGATGGTAGCTGAGAGGAACAGAGAGAAAGGGGGGGGGGAAGAGAGAGAGAGAGAGAGAGAGAGAGAGAGAGAGAGAGAGAGAGAGAGAGAGAGAGAATGGAACAATATTAACACTGTGAAAGGGTTCCTAATCATTTTCCTAGAAGCCACATTGATTGGTGTGTAGGAGAAAATTTTTATTAATAGCCTCAAACCTGAAAATCAGTCATGGTCATGGATGTCCTCAAGCAATGAACAAGTGGAAGAACTGATGAAACATGGAATATAAGTAACTGGGACAACTTTTTCTTATAACTCAAAATTCCGGTGCTATGTAGTGAGCTATGCTGTAAATTCAGAGTCATGAATTACATATTTGAAGGGGATACACATAGTTCTATATAAATAAATATGTCCTTGGCCTAAAGTATATAACAAATGCTTAAAATGATAAATATTATCAAATCATTTATGATATAGAGTCCACTGTAGCTGAAAATAGAGCACTCTTCCTGAATTTTAAAAATTCAAAGCAAAGTTATAAACATTAGAGTTTGATTATGAAGATGTTACTAAAACATTAAAAGTTGACAGACATCTAGAGAAAAATGAAGGAAAAATTTAAAACAAAAATAATTATGATAGACAGCTTTTCCAAGTTTCTTTGTAGAAACCTAATTATAAAAGATAACAAGTCAATAATGTTATAACATCAAAAAATATGCAAGAAGTTTTGCCATAATCTTATCAATTCAAATAAAAATATAGACATTTTCAAACTTGAAAATACTCAGGATTAGAAAACCTACATGCTTTTCTTTAAACAACTAAAAGTAATACTTACTGATTAAGTATAGTAAAATATGAAATAATTAGAAAATTAATATTTTTTAAATCATGGAATTTTAAAGCTATAGTAGGGAAGTTGTGTCAAATGAAGAACAAATAAAATACCAACAGAGAAAAGTAAAGGAATTTTGGTAGAGGGAAATAGCATGAGTAAATAGTGAAAGGTAGAAATGAATGTCAAGTTCAGGAAGGACATTAAAATGTCCAAGATCAGATGTTGAGAGTATTGGTATATAAATTTGGAAAGCTGTGGATAAACTATTTTAAGATAGGAAACATAAGATTTATGAGCAAGAGTGTGAAATAAATTTTGTTTATCTTCACATTTTCTATTAAAATTATGCAGTTACTTAGAGAAGGGAAGAAATAGAATCAAGGGAACTGAGTTTATCATACTAATCTCAGTGCTTAGGATGAGTTAGGGAGCAATGACAATATAAATAAAATACAATGATTGATCAGTTGACATCTTAAATTAGAAAGAAGTTGTACTAACGAAGTGCGAGAGGCTAATTTGCTTCATTTTGCAAGTGTTGTGAAATCGTGACACATCTAAGTGGTAATGTTTAGAAGGGAGTTTGAAATGTAAAAGTGGAACTTATTTGGATTTGAACATCATTAACATAAAATTGAAACTTAAAACCAGGAGGATGAATCAAGTCTTTGAGGAAGAAAATTTAAAGATAAAGTATAAGTCAAATCCATTTACACGCAGAGGATATAAAGAGAAATAGACATAGGCAATTGATGAGAGTAAAATCTGCTCAAGAGGTCACAAAATAAAAATCAAAACAGCCCCGGCCAGTTTGGCTCAGTGGATAGAGCATCAGCTTGTGGACTGAAGGGCCCCAGGTTCAATTCTAGTCAAAGACACATGCCCAGGTTGTGGGTTTGATCCCCAATAGGGGACATGCAGGAAGCAGGCAATCGATGATTCTCTCTCTTCATTGATGTTTCTATTGCTCTCTCCCTCTTCCTTCTCTGAAATTAATAAGAATACATTTAAACACACACACACACACACACACACACACACACACACACACACACACCACTATAGTTCGTGTTACACAAAGGATAAAGATTATGTAATTAGTGCTTTGCTAGACGTTAACCCAGACAATGGTGATCTAGGAAAATTGTGTTTGTTTCACTTCTATTTTCCAAATGGTTTATGAGTATCTCTATAGACTAATATTCACCAGGAACTATTCAGGGAAGAGATTTCTGGGGAACAGAGTTCTACTCTAACCAAATCACAATATACAGTTCAGCACATGTACGAATACATCAAAGTTTACTAACCCTGGACAGTTTCTATTTGGTTTCATACTTAGAAAATGAGTTTATTGATGATTCATTATGTAGAGATGTGACATAGTAAGATTTCAAAGAATTAGAATAGAATTATATATTATTGTAAATACAAAACTTGTAGTGATAAAAGGGATGATAATCAGTTATACACACATGCCACTGGAAAATCTAAAATTAAATGCATTTGTTATATAAATTTAAATTTAAGATGTAAGATAGTTTAAATTTAAGATGTAACATAGTTTATAATCTATAAGACTTTATGAGAAAAAAGTTAGAATAACATGCCACAATAGTGAACTAAGTTGACTCCTTACTTGTATACTTAGTAAGTAGTCATAACTGTAAGTCCATCAAAACAGGTAAAATGGCATAGTTAATCTAGAATCCTTAAATAGCATTGCTTTTTAACTATTTATTTTCTGCCCTCATTTTCCTTCCAGTTTCTTAGCTGATCAACCCCCAATGGTTTCTTTTCTAATCGTTTGAATGCCCTAGCATTTAGAACTCAAACATAATTTATAACCTTCCTGGAGTAGCCATCTTGCAATCATGTGGTAGCAATTAATCTGAAGATTATTAATGACCCTGGATGCATATAACCTTAATTAAAAATCTTCCTTGGCATAGAGAAATGAGAGTAATCAGAAACAGTAGAATTTCAATGAAGTTTTAAAAATGAGTATTTTGGACTACCTGCAATGGTTCTTTTATTAAAATAAAGGCAAAGAATTATAAGAAAAACTAATGAGTAATATTGCTATATATATATATATATATATGTATATATATATATATATGCACACACACACATATATATATATATACAGTTGTATTATATAATAATATGCTATATATATATTATATGAATGCATACACACATACATATGTGCAAATATACACATACATCTGCACCTTTTGGTGTCCTATGCAAATTTAAAAGATTAATTTTGATTAGAGACCCCAGTAAAAATAGCCTTGTGTAAGTGATTAATTAAAACTGAAGGTGCATTAGTGTTGGCTTCTTACAAAATACTTTTCATCTACAGAAAAGGTCTTTATGTATTCATTAATTTTACTTTCTTATCCATTTTAAAATTAATATTTAAAAATATTTCTATGTGTCAAAGCTGCATTACAATAGAATCCAGTCTGTGGGTTTCTTCCCTTTCTGAGAGATGTGGGGAGAAACCTTTTAAGGAGTGTCTCATGAAATTTGGCTTAGTAAGCCTGAGGTGCCTCAGGAGCCTGCAGCACCCATAGAAAGTGGAATACCAATGGAGGAAAGAGGAAGAGAAGGAAGAAAGAGTAGAACTGGAGCTTATATGTCTGTCAACTCTCATAATGCAAATCAAATCTTGACAAGATGTGTGATCAGACAGCAAAATTTAAAAGCTTAATGGAGCTTTAATTCTTTTTAATTGAGTCATTTCGCATCACATTTTATTTACAAATAGTAAAATAAATAATAAAACTGGATATTTACTGTCCCTTTCATTATTAAAGTAAAATAGAGGACTTTCCCAATCCCCTCTCCAGTACAATTGTTAATGGTGCCTATATATCATCACCTTTGGGAAGAAACATTTTTATAAAATGATCTTCATTTTGACCACTCAGTAAAAATTGAATTTTACTGTATTAACATTTACATTTTATAGATGTAGGAACTAAAGGGCAATTAAGTAGCTCACCACAACTTCTGGACTTATGACTAGAAATGAGGTGATCTTATCATGATTTATAATTTGAAATTATAAAGAGAGAGAAGATATGGCTTATCTACACTAATAAAAGAGAAAGATTCAAATTGACTATATCTTTGGAACACCTACCAGCCAATCAGAAATGAGTATGCAAATTAACCCAACAAATATGGTGGTTTAATTTGCATGTGCCGGTGCCCAGTGGCTGGTGGGACACTTGCATCATTCCCATGGCAACAATGCAGGTGTTCCGCACAGCTGCAGCAGCTCTGGGCCTCTGGAAAGTGTGGGAAGGCAGAAAAGCAGCTCTGGCTGAAGTGAAGATCGTGGCAGTCAGGGAAAAGAAGGCTCATTCTTGCATGAATCTTCATGCATCGGGCCTCTGGTATCCTGACAATATAAAATGAAAATATAAAATATAATTGACCATGGAGAAACTGCACATTGTGGTGTAGAACCACAAGGCAAAGTTATAATGTCTCATGGAACAAAGCTAAATGTCCATTGCTTCCTGTTATAGTTCAGCTTTGGGCATGAATCATGGGGAGCACTGCTTAGCAAAGCCCTAATTGTGTTGTTGCAAAAATCTAACCTTCATAAGACAAATGTGATGTTTCTATTTTTTCTATGATATATTCCTACTGCCTTCCAGTTCTTCCTCTATAGTTGGCACTCAATGATTATTGGCTGAATAAATAAATAAGGAACATGGACTAAATCACCAATCCATTCTGTTTTGTTCTTGTTAGGATAATGAGCAAGAGTAGGAAGCATGATCCATAGTGTTATCTCTTATCAGGAGGATCGCCCTACTCCTCCCTGCAGTGTTTCCCTTGGCACACCACCTGTGGTCCTCTAGCCCAAGGTTGTGCTTGAATATTTGCTTTGACTGCCAGACACACATTAAGAAAATAAGATCAGAACTGCATACATATTTTAACCCCTCCCTATCCCACCCCAGAGGTATCTTCCTAAGAGCAAAACAGATATCATGCAGGGATTTTAAAAATAAAATCTGCATATGGCAATGTTGAGGGAAGCAATTGAGTTATGACTTCTGATTGACCCTAGAGCTGGACCAGGACAATTTGGAGCTCCTCATCCTCTCCATTGTCCTTGGAATGCTTCCCCACATTAATGTTAAAAGCTATGTCTTTGATAGAGCAATGTGTTGTTGAAACCATCAAGAAGGTGTACATGACTGAGCCTAATTAAGGATTCTATTATATAAACTTTTGCTATTCTGATGGGTGGATGTGAAAATTTACTGATCTTGAGGCCTCTCAAGACAATTCCTGTAATTCCCTTGCTTATTAAACCCGAAATCTAACAATATGGAGTGGTCTCCCTCTTTCTTCAGTCTCTCCCTGCCCTCCATGTACAAGGACCAGTTTGTTAATCAACAGGCTAATGCATGAATTCAGAAGAAAGAAAGAGAAAATATGTTAATAATACCAATAATTGTACGTACAACATGAGGCACCATAGCAAACCCAGATCATATAAATGTTTCATATTAACATTAACAATCTTGGGAGGTTGTTTGGTCCCAATAGTAACGACAATACAGCAAAAGCCTATATGGTGAAAACAGCCTGAAGCACAGTAAGTTACTAATGAAAATGAGCAGAAATATCTCATCCCTGCACCTTCCTCTGACTTGCTCATCTGCTACCACCCTGACCTGCAAAACTAAGGCACCACCTCGTCTCTAAGCCATGATGAACCCGGGCAATGGGTGCTTCCAGGGTTTTAGGCAAATTCAAATAGAGATCTTATCTCATCACAGTCTTGCTGCTGTGCACCTAGAAGCACAGCACTGGGTGGCTTTGGCAATATTGCAGGGCCATGGATGTACAGACTTTCCTGGTACAATTTGCCTTTGCTTTGGTTAATGGGCCATGTTAGTTCTCTGGTGACCAACAGTCCTGTACATTTGTTATTTTATTTGACTGGAGGCCCAGTGCATGAAATTCATGCATGAGGGATGTGTGTGTGTCCCTCAGGCCAGCTTGCACCCTCTCCAATCTGTGACTCATTAAGGGATGTCCTGATCCCACCAGGATTGGGCCTAAATGGGCAGTCAAATATCCCTCTCACAATCCAGGACTGCTGGCTTCCAACTGCTTGCCTGCCTGCTTCCTGATTGCCCCCTAACCTCTCCCCTGTCAGCCTGATACATACCTAACTGCTCCCCTGCTAGCCTGATTGCCTCTAACTGCCCTCCCCTGCCAGCCTGGTCACCTCCAACTGCTCTCCCCTTCAGCCTCTCTCAACTGCCCTTCCATGTAGACCAGGTCACCCCCAATTGCCCTCCCCTGTTGGCTATCTTGTGTCCACATGGGGGCCGTGATCTTTGACCACATGGGAGCAGCTATATTGTGTGTTGGAGTGATGGTCAATTTGCATATTGCCGCTTTATTACATAGGATAATGTATTGAATAAATATTAATGAGCAACTACTATGCAGTAGGCTCTGTAAAGGTGCTGAGAGATAATGATGAATAAGACACTGGGGTGGCCTTAGGGAGACAGGGTTGCAGACATAAGGAAACAGGTTTTGTCCTGCAGTGTTGGAATAACTATAGCAAAGCTAAGCACACAAAGCTTGAGGAACAAAAATGACAAAAAATCAGATATGTGATCCAATCACATGCCACAGAGGATTCGTCTCTGAAGTATAAGCTGAATCCTAGTGTAAGAGAAATTTCCCTCCCAAAAGAGGGAGAAATGAATTTGAAGGCTTTTCAGGCAGAATTGTAGCATGTGCAGTAATACAAGAGACCAAAGAGAAATAATTTATTTCTGATTGGCTACACATTCAGGGTGGCTATAAAATATAAGAAGGCAAGTGAGACAATAGAATAGCAGGGGGAAGAAGATGAGGCAGACCCATGATAGGGATTGTCAAAGAAAAATCAATCCCAACAGAGGGAACATGAGATCTTATTCCCAAACACCATTGCAATAGTGAAAACACTCCAATCTCAGCATCCACAAGCATCTCAAACAAACAATCAACACACCAATGAGGGCTTTTCTTTCAGAAAGAAGGATCATCAGGGATGGCTGGTGGGTAGGAGCCAGCAGATAGACTGATGGGGGCGGTTCTGCAAGAAATGTTTCTATGCTCTGCACCTCTGTGCTGGTCTAAAGCCAAAATTTAAGGGTGAGCCAGGGTTCAGAGTCCTGGCTACAGCTTGGTCAAGCCAAGTCCAGGGATAAGGAATGGACAGTTGTGAACCCACAAGATTTAAGCTTCTTGCTTGTCTGAAATTTGTGGCCCAGTTCCCCTTGGAAACTGAGCTTGCTTCTCCAGCTTGGCAATAGAGAGCGCTCCAATTCAGGGTGGTCTAAGTCCTTACAACTTGCAATTTTATTCTGAGGTGTTTCTTTTTCTTTTCTTTCCTTTTCTTTTCTTTTCTTTTCTTTTCTTTTCTTTTCTTTTCTTTTCTTTCTTTATTTCTTTTTTAAGGAAATAACATTTTGTGAATAGTCAGGTGCTTTTTAAAACTCTATTTATTTTTTAAATAATATTAGCAAGGTTAATTTTGAGTAGAAAACCAGTCCTTGGGCCCACTTCGCCATGACACAGGACTTTGATGACCTTACTGCTGAGCTCTACAATGATAGTAGTAATCGGTTTAACACGTTTGCAGGCCTTTGTAACACAGACAGCTGGAAATTGTGCACCCCAAGTGGCAGCCTTCCAATCCCCACCAGGTGGGGTGGCGTGTCCTCAAGCTTCAGCCAACCTTCGCTGATAAATTAGCAGCCTGACCTGAGTTATGTCAGGGAATTTCATGTTCACATCGGTTTCTTGTGCTTCTCTGTAGCTTTCTATTATCAAATCACTGTACTCTGAGCAGTGGGGAGAGACTAGCAAGATTCTTCCAGGATTAGCCATTATAACAGCAGAATATAAATTATTGTATGCATTGATGTGTGACTAGGTCTTATTTTATACGTGTGTTTTGCATATTAATCTGGATTATAGCTGAAAAAATAGATCCTGGAAAATGCACGTTAGACCAGAGTTACAATTCTTTGTATTTTCTATTAGGTTAAAAGTATATTTAAATCTAATTATTCAGACCAGTTTCATAACTTGAAGTCACCTTTTGCCAAACCTCAGGCTATATCAGGACAAATATTCAAATTTTAGTTAAGTACCCAGCAAAACTTACAACTTGCAATTTTATTCTGAGGTGTTTCTTCTTCTTTTCTTTCTTTCTTTCTTTTTTAAGGAAATAACATTTTGTGAATAGTCTGGTACTTTTTGAAACTCTAATTATTTTTTATAATATTAGCAAGGTTAATTTTGAGTAGAAAAACAGAATAATAGGCCATATATATATTTTTAATTCAGTTTTTTTTTTACTGCACACTATGGCTAAACTAGTTTAACAAAACACTGCCAAGCAGAAGGCAACTGCACTAATGACCAAGTAAAAAAGAATTGTAATTAGCTCTGTAAAACTTTTACATTATTAATTTCCTTAGCAAAGCACATTTCTTCTAAGAAAAAAAAATTCTTCTCAGATTTTCATCCTTCTTTTCCCTGCAATTAGGAGTCCCAGATATTCAGCCAATTCAGTTAAGCCTGAGACACTGATATATCAGAAAATAAAGATAGGCAAACAAAATACCAATTTGTTGCAATTATGACTAAAAATAGTTGATATTTTCCTTGCCTTTTTATTTGCATCTTGCTCTGATCCAAAAGAAAACTGAGTTTATAATTGTTTTTTTTGTTTTTTTTACTTGAAGGTTGTAGAAGCAGGTGTTACAGAACATCCAGAGAGACGAGTCACTTGAGGAGAGAAGCCAGGGCAGAGGCATCATTTTCAAGGGCAGAGACAAAGAAGGGGCCCACTCTCAAGGACAAGGGCAGAGCAGGAACTGACCAATGGCAGAGGAGCATATGGATAGAAGGAAGAAGCTCATGTTGCCAGCATCTCTACTAATGCCACTGTCTTCTTGAAAAGCTTCACTGTTGGGATAAAATGATAAAAGATTGAAATGTGACTGAAAAAGTTGTTAATATTATTTAAAATTACAACATAAAAAAACACACACGCTAGTTTAGCATAATTTTTTAAAGCACTGCTAATATCAATAAATGCAAACCACATCTGTCACTTTATGTTGTTTAGTAGTCCTATTAAAAATAAACCAATAAATTAATTTTAAGAATTTATTATATTTAATCCAATAGGCCCCCAAAATGTTAGATTTTTAGAGTGTATTTATTTATTTATTTTTAAATTTTTAATATATTTTATTGATTTTTTACAGAGAGGAAAGGAGAGGGATAGAAATTCAGAAACATCGATGAGAGAGAGACATCGATCAGCCGCCTTCTGCACGCCCCACACTGGAGATGTGCCCGCAACCAAGGTACATGCCCCCGACTGGAATCGAACCTGGGACCTTTCAGTCCGCAGGTTGACTCTCTATCCACTGAGCCAAACCGGTCTCGGCTTGCATGTATTTATTAATGACATAATATACATTTTGGATTTTTTTTAAATGATAAGTCCTCCAGTCCTGCTGGTGTGGGCTCTGTGGTTGGATGTCAACCCATGAACCAGGAGGTTGAGGTTCCATTACTTGTGAGGGCACACACCATGGTTGCAGACTGAAACTCCAGTAGGGGTTGTATAGGAGGCAGCTGATCAGTGATGCTCTCTCATCATTGATGTTTCTATCCCTCTGCCTTTCTTTATGAAATCAATAAACATATTTTTTTTAAGAAGAAAGGACTCAAGTAGAGGGTAGCTAATTTTTGAAAAAAAAAAATCCTTCACAGTCTGTGGTGTTTTATTCTCAGATCACATCTTATGTTGGGCTAGCCTCATGTCCTTTGCCTCCTAAGCCACATCACCACAAAGGAATTATGGAAAGAGTACCCTGAGCACTGCTCTGTATTGGGGTTCATCTCTGGGATATTATTCAGTCAACTACTGAGAAGCAAAGCCAAGCTGAGACTGAGATTTTCTAAGAAGTTACTAACTGCAACCTAATTAACTCATCCAAACTCATCTGGAGCCCAGTACTCCACAGTGTTCCATGACTGTCTTTTTTTTTCTTTTCTTTTAAATTAAAGAATATGTCTCATCAAATTTGCAAAGAAGCATTTTCCAACCCTTTTATTTTTACTCCTTGTGGATTCATCTCCCACATTCCTTAATTTTTTTTCTCATCTTTAGTTTTCTGCTAAAATATTTCTAAAATATTCTAATGTTTTCTTGGCAATTGTCAGTTATTTTGCATGAGGAAATAAACTGTTCATGTGACATTTTTATTATTGAGATTGTTAAAACTTTACAGATAACTTCATAATTATGAGTTTCGTAATTCTACTGTAAGTATTAGATAATATAAAGGAACTAGAGGCCAGGTGCACGAATTCATACATAGGTGGGGTCCCTCTGGGGGGCCTGCAGGGATCTGGCCCAAGCCCACAAGCCAATGCCACTTGCAGCTCCTACCTGCTGCTCCCACTGTGCCTGCCATGGGCTTGTGCCCAATCAGCCTCTATCAAGAGAGACTTGTGTTACCGCAGCAGTGCTCACCAGCCATGAGCCCTGCATCTGGTGCCCTCCCAAGGGGAGTGGCCTGCAGGATTGGGCTGAAACTGGCTCCCCAACATCCTCCACGGGGCCCCGGCTTGCAAGAGGGTTCAGGCCAGGCTGAGGGACCCCACTGATGCACAATCAGACCAGGAAGGGACCATGGGAGGGCTCCAGGGTATGTCTGGCCTCATCTGGCCCAATCCTGATTGGGGCGATCATGGTCAGCCAGCCAGGGAGGAATGAGGGAGGTTGGCAAGCTGGGCAGGGACCCTAGGAGGGCTCCAGGGCATGTCCGGCCCATCTCAATCATTCTTTACTGGCCGGACCCCAACAGCAAGCTCACCTACTGGTTGGAACTTCTGTCCCCTGGTGCTGAGTGCACATCAGAGCAAGCAATTGAGTAGCCTTAGGATATCATATCATTAGCATATTACTTTGATTGGTTGTTCAGTTGTTTGCCATTCAGTCTATTTGCATATTACCCTTTTATTATAAAGGATACTATGGTTTACGATATCACAGAATCCATCTTTCCTTAAGAAATTAAGTATATAGCCGAGACCAGTTTGGCTCAGTGGATAGAGCATCGGCCTACGGATTGAAAGGTCCTGGGTTTGATTCCGGTCGGGGGCATGTACCTTGCTTGCGGGCACATCTTCAGTGTGGGGTGTGCAGGAGGAGGCTGATCGATGTCTCTCTCTCATCGATGTTTCTGACTTTCTATCCCTCTCCCTTCCTCTCTGTGAAAAATCAATAAAATATATTTTTTTAAAAAAAGAAAAAATTATGTATATATTTTAAAAGTTGGTTTTTAAAGATAGAACATTGGTAAGTAACTGTAGCCCAGACAATATCCAGCAAGGATTCACTAAATTGTATGGTCCATTTGCTGTTTCTTTTGGGGGTTGTTTATTGGTGTAGGAAATAAAAAGTTTTTGAGATGTTGTTCTCCCAAAAAGGACATCCAGCTTGAGTTTACAGTCAAAATACAGAACCCATCTGTCAACTTTGTTAATAATATTCCTCCTATTATCATGGCAAGAGAACAAGAACAAGAGAATGCTGCTGAAAAAGTACCAAAGCATTTAGCAGAGATATAGTGGTGCTGGTGTGTGTGTGTGTGTGTGTGTGTGTGTGTGTGTGTGTGTGTGTGTTCTCTCCACATTATCTTCTATCCACTTGAAAAAGTAGAAAATTTTTGAGATAGAGAGAGGGAGAAGAGAGAGAGATATGTTACTGAGTTTTGGAGTATAATTACTGAACCAGAATTCCTTGAGATGATGCTCTGGAATTTGCATTTTAAATAAAATTCCCAATTGATTATTGTGTGCTTTAATGTTTGAGAACCTCTAGTTAAAGAGAATATTCAGGGCATCATTCAGCTATTTCTGTGCAAGTCCAGAGAGGGTTTTAATTTAAATAGGAGCTGTAATTTACAGAACGCATTTGAGTTAACAAAGACTGATAATTGATTCTGTACTTACAGTACTTTTAAGCACTCACGTAATCAAAGACTAAAGGATTGAATGGAGACAGCATGACACAGGATATGTGGGGTTTTACATAAATGTCTACAAAGAATTAATGTAAATATTTTGACCAATATAATATTATTTTATTATATTATTTTATTTCCCTTTATCCTTCATCCCCTAAAATGATTACTAACCAGATAAAAGATCATAATATATGAATGGACAATGGTGCCTGCATAATCAATACTTGCTGGGATGAGAGACCAGTGTTTCTCCTCTTCAGGCAGAGTGCAGTATGGGAGGCTGGGAAGTTAAAATAAATTCCACATAAAGTCCTTCAGTGAGATCTATTGCTTGTGGAATTTAAAATAAATGTTTCTAGTACTGAGATTTATTTCACACAATGGGATCCAACTGTCTTCCTAGAGTTTTTCCTCATTATTCCTCTCATAACCACTGTGTCTGTCTAGCAACACGAGGCTGGCTTGACCATCCCGTACAATATCATTGTGACCTGTTTTCTTTAGTTAAGTCACCTTTCAAAACAATTTGGGCAACATTTGTATCAATAGAATAGATGTACGCATTCTGATGCATTCTACAAAGATTTAATGGGTAAAGCAATCTCCTATGATTCCTCCTCATTTCCTGCTCACCAGAGTAACTGCTTTGAACAAATTTAGCTTTACTTTTTTTGTGTTGTACCGCTATTCTAAAATAACATTATTTTTGTTCACTTTTATACCTGGAAAAATAATGATTTAGCTCTCCTTAACAACCATATTCTACCTTCATCATTATTCAACATGCTTCTGCTCATCCATTTCCACAAAAATAGCTGTATCATAACTCACAAATGTGTACATATTCTCTGTATTAGGACTGTTCACAGCACAGACATCTACTGCATTGGGATAAAATTTTTTCTTCTTCCACAGATAACACTAAGCCACATCCCATCCTTCAATGTAATATAAAAAACACATTAAAAATCATAAAGAATTATTACTTTTACTAGAGGCCCAGTGCACAAAATTCATTCACTCATGTGTGGGGCGTTCCTCAGCTAGGCCTGTGCCTTCTCGTAGTCAGGGACCCCTCGCTCCTTAATCCGCCTGCAGTGGAGGTGAGAGAGTCTCCCACAATGGCTTCTAGCTGAGCAGCGCTCCTACACTGACCACCACGGGGCAGTTCCTGCATTGAGCATCTGACCCCTGGTAGTCAGTGTGTGTCATAGCAAGTGGTTGTTCTACCATTTGGTCGATTTGCATATTAGGGTTTTATTATATAGGATGACCTTGCAAATATATCCTTTCTAGAATCTTCTGACCTGCTGAGCTGGTTGCTTCCTAGGTTTCTTTCACAACATTCATTCTCCTTAGTTCCTTTACCATCCATCTAGGATCGCTTATGCTGGCCTCTTATATTTCATCCTCTAATTCTATAATTTACGTGGTTTCATTTCATATTTTCTTACTGTGTTGCATAGATTCACTTGTAACTTCCTCAACAATTAAACAAAAATGTCCAAGTTACAACTGAAAGAAAATATTCTAATTTCCTTCATGATTGTTGGATTATTATTCTGGTGCCCCTATAGATCATTTAATCAAATAAATAATATACAAATACAATTTTTCCTCATTTTAACTTATATCTGTTTATGCAATATTTTTCTTTTAACTTGTACAATGCTAAGTTAAATAAACAATGGACTACCTTGTCTATACTTATCTCGACAACTACAGAAAGTGAGTTAAAAACTTTATGAAATTGTGAAAAATAAGTTAATGATTTTACTATTAAAATATAATTATGGGCCTTGCTGGTTTGGCTGAGTGGATAGAGCATCAACCTGTGGACTGAAGAGTCCAATGTTTGATTCTGGTCAAGGGTACGTGCCTGGCTGGTCCCCAGTGTGGGGTGTGCAGGAGGCATTCAATCAAGAATTCTCATGATTCTCTCTCATCATGATGTTTCTATCTTTCTCCCTATCCAGTCCTTTCTGAAACCAATAAAATATATATTTAAAAATTCATTACATATGTTTTGTGAGTTTGCACACTTCTAACACCAATATGTCTTAAAAAGAACAGCCTTACATATAATGTCTCAGAGCAAGACTCTCAATCATACTAATGATTTTTAAACCCTGGATCCATACACAGTAGCTGAAAATAGCCAAATTGCTCAATGCTCTGTTCCTCAATTGCCTCATCTGTAAAATGGATATAATATAATCAGGTGGAGTGTTGTGAGGATTAATCCAGAGCACATGTTTGAAACAGTGCCTGGCAGGTAGTAAGCTGCATTATATTAATAATTTGTATTATATAAACTTGGATAATTTGGGCAGATTTTTATGGTAATTTTGGGCAGATATTTATGCCTTTTAGGATGCAACACTAATAATATCAGCACTTCTATTAAGAGATCATCATTAATAAGCCAAAGAGCACTTGCTAATTTATTGAATATTTAACACTTGAATTCAATATCTTTGCTTTTATAAAGCAACTCTCTTCATATATAAGTAGATCCACCACACCAATTATTTAGAAGGCTTTGGCTAAAATGTTTAATGATTTTAGTAAAATGATCTGAATGTAAATGCAGCATATTTTTAAATATATACATAACCAAAACTATTTTGGCTCAGTGGATAGAGCATCGGCCTATGGACTGAAGGGTCCTGGGTTCGGTTCCAGTCCCGGGCATGTACCTTGGTTGTGGGCACATTCCCAGTGGGGGCGTGTGCAGAAGGCAGCTCATCAATTTTTCTCTCATCAATGTTTCTAACTCTCTATCTCTCTCCCTTCCTCTCTGTGAAGAAGCAATAAAATATATTTTTTAAAAATTAAAAAATATATATATATACAATGGTACCTCGAGATATGAGTGCCCTAACATACTAGATTTTTGAGATACCAGCCGTCGAGCTAGTGATTTTTACTTTGAAATATGAGCAAAATTTGAGATAGGAGTAATCACGCGGATCGGCCAGCTGCACACGACCCACCAGTTTACCGTGATTCGAGTGTCTCATAGTTTCCCACACCTCAAGGTTACGGAACAAGTTAAACTCGTATCTCAAAGTACCACTGTACATAAATAAATTGTTGGAAAATGTTAAAATTTATAACAATAAAAGCATAATATGAAAATCACCTGAATGGCTGAATAGCAGAATGACTGTCTGGACAGACACACTATGACACTGTTATCCAGCCAGTCAAGGCAGGTGCAATGACATTGATTGGGGGCCCAGTCATTCCCCATGATCGCCTTGCAAAGGGAGGCCCAGGACACTGGCTGGCAGGGTGATCAATTGGGGGGCTCCACAATCACCCAAAGAGGGAGGCCCAGGCCACCAACAGACAGGCTGCCACCGGTGGGTGGGGTTTCCCTCTACAGGGGCAATCCATCGCCAGGTGGGCAGGGCCTACCTCTTTGATGCAACCTATCATAGAGCTCTTGGACTGTGAGAGGACCAGGTTGGGCTGAGGGAACCCTTGTCTTCTAAGTGCATGAATTTCATACACCATTCTTCTAGTATAATATATTTATACTAGTATAAATATGTTTATATGTTTATACTAGTATAATATATTTATACTAGGGTGTGTATGTGTCCATCAGCCCAGCCTGCACCCTCTCAAATCTAGAATCCCTTGAGCGATGTCCAACTGCCTATCTAGGCCAGTCGGACATCCAGCTCAAAATCCAGGACTGCTGACTCCCAACCACTCACCTGCCTGCCTTCCTGATTGGCCCTAACCACTTCTGCCTGCCAGCTTGATCATCCCCTAACTACTCCCCTGCCAGCCTGATTGACACCTAATTGATCCCTGGCCAGCCTGATTGCCCCTAACTGTCCTCTCCTGAAGGTCTGATCACCCTCAACTGTCCTCCCCTGCTGGCCTACTCACCCCTAACTTCCCTCCCTTGCCAGCCTGTTTGCCCCCAACTGCCCTTCACTGCAGGCTTGGTCACCCCTAACTGTCCTTCCCTGCAGGCCTGATCACACACAACTGCCCTCCCCTGCTGGCCATTTTGTGGTGGCCTTCTTGTATCCACATAGGTGCAGCCATTTGTATGTTGGAGTGATGGCCAATTTGCATATTACCTCTTTATTATATAGGATATAAATTCATATGTTTATAATATAGATGTTTAAGAAAACAATGAGAGATAAAAATAATAAGTAATTTTGGTGATTTCCAAGTCATTGCAATTACTAATTTTGTAAAGAACTGAAAAATACTTGTATGACTTTATGCAGCTCAATAAACATCCACATATAACTTTTGAGATATGATTTAAAAATTCTAAAATTTGGATCATATGCCTTTAGCTTTCATTAATGTTACATTCTAATGATTGGGGAAAACATGTTTAATTGCAGGAAGATGAATAAATAGAATAATGGAATGTTGGACACTGCAAGGGAATCTGAAAAAAAATCTGTTTCAGTTTTAATTTTTTAGCTTCTGTAATATAAAAAAGCACACAATAAACAGTTTGAAATAAATCTTGAGCAAATCAACTCAAATATATCATCACTCACACTCTTTTCTTCCTATACTTAAACTTCCAAATAGAAACAGCCAAAATAAACATACAAAAAATTCTCCTTTTTAAAACAATATAGATATATACTGATCCTCTATTAAAAGTAAGAAACTGCATCCATTTCTGATTGAAGTTTATAACTTTTCAATTACAGTCCCTTCTCCATATTGTATAATCTCTGTAATAAATGATCATTTTAACAGTAATCAACATTCTCTGTAAAAGAGTAGAAAAGGAGGACCAAAAAAGGGATGTTACTTAATATTTATAAATATATATGAACTAGTGGCCCAGTGCACAAATTCTTGCACATTGAAAGGAAATTAATTAGAAGAAGTATTTTAATATCACTATTTGCCCTTTTTCTATAATAAAAGTGTCAACCAAATTCATGATTGACAATGACAGATGGAATCACAACTGTGTGAATGATACCAGTAAGAGCTTTATATATATCACACATACTAGAGTCAACTAAATCTTTTTTATATATAGAATAAACTTGCATAATTAGACCTGCTTTCTGATTTAGCTAAATTTCTTCCAGCCCAGTGAAGCACCCCAACTACTCTTACTGGTTATTGTCAGCAACACAGCAGTAAATATCAACACAAAGCAGATTATTATTGTAGAACACACAGGGGGAACAAAGGGTAAACTGTTTAACTGCAGCCATGTTTGACTATATTCTGTGCAGTGAGAAAACCTAGTCTATTTCAAGGTTCACCATTTCTTACCTCTTTTCAGTCGGGTCAAGTTTCTAAACTTTTTAATCTCCATTTTCTGGCTAATGAAAAGAAAATAGGATTCCACCAAGTCTCCTATATAACTATTCCAGGACTACTGTGAGGATCAAATAAGATGAGGTATGGGAAATGCTTCACAGACATTTGGTTAAAGTGTGAAATGTTTGCACCTGGCTATAAAGCAAGTCATATTCCTGCGCTGAAGAAACTGCAAGGAGGCTGGTCTCTAGGAGGAGGAAGCAAAGCGTTGCTATGTGATGTCATTACCTGGTGCCCTCAGCCACCGTTTCTGGGCTGGGCTGGGCTGTGGACCGAATTTTGCACCACGAGGTCTTGGCAGCATGGGCTGCGATTTGGTGGGATGTTGCTCCAGGGTGGTGGTGGGTCTTTTTCCCACTTGGGAAAGCCAAGTATTGCTTTGTTGGGGCCAGATCGGCAGTACCATTTTTCGTAAATGGCCAGTGTGTGTCACAGCAGCTCTTACATTGAGTGTTTGTCCCCTGGTGGTCAATGCTCTTCATAGTGACTGCTTAGATGAACACTTAGCATGTTAGCCTTTTATTTATATATATGTATGTATGTATGTATGTATGTATGTATGTAACAGGGGAAAACAATGAAGTAGCTAAACCAAACCTTATTCCTACAACTGAACTCCAGTTCATAGTCAGAATATATAACTTGAATAGTCTCAGGGATGGGAATTATATGGAGTTTGGAATTAAATTTTGTGTTTGATTTTAGAATTTTGATTTTGTGACTAAGAATTAAGCCATACTTTTACAGCTGTCATGGAAGCTTGTTAGATCTTGAACTATGACTTTAGCTGGAGTTAGTTCCTGAGATTGTCATTTCTTTCTGTAAATGCTCCTATGCTCTCAGGAAATTCTGACATACTCTTTGCAATCACTACTATTGTCATACACAGTTGCCATACAAGCTCCCATGGAATTTGATATGATTGTCTATCACCATCAACCACAGGTGACATCTTGACTGATTCTTGCACCTCTGTATGCCTGAAATTACTTGTACCTTCTCTCCTTTTGTAGAATCACCTCATTATGCTCAAGCCTAAAGGTATGACTGAACCCACTAATAATAAATCCTACCTTTTCAGATCCATCTCTGGATAATACCTCACTTCCTCACACTGTCCAATCAACTGGCAGAAACTATAGACAGGTATACCTTATGCAGCTTTGGTTTCAGACCATTGCAATAAATCGAGTACCACAATAAAGCAAGTTGTAATTTTTCTTGTTGGTAGAGGGTCTTGCTCTCAAAATGTAAAAAAAAAAAAAATGCAGCCTCTGTGAAGTGCAATAAAATGAGGTGTGCCTGTATTAACTTTAGCTAGAACTTTATAAACTCTCATAGGGGATTAGCTGTTATAGGGAAAAAGAAGAAATAAGGTGATGGTATTAATAAAAAAAAAAAAACATATGCACATAACACAGACACAGACAACAGTATGGTGATAGCCAGAGGGAAAGGGGGAGGAGTAGGTGGGTGAGGGCAAATGGGGCCAAAAGAGACTTTGCTTGGGACAATGAGCAAATGATGCAGTGCGCTGATACTGTTTCATTGAGTTGTCCACTTGAAATCTGTCTTGTTTTACAAGCCAATGCCATTCCAACATCTTCAATTACAAGTAAATAAATAAAAAAGGAAATGTTATTTAATTTTAAAAAAATCAGGAATAATGTATGGAAATGTGCAGCCACTTTCTTTAGGCCTGAGGCTTAAAGAAGAAATTGATCCGGAAGATTTCCCTACATGTCCGACACTAAGATGCTTAGTGTCGAGAAGGTTTAACCAGAGTGTATGAGAAGTTCTTTTACATGTTACACAGTGGAGTTAGCTGGCAAGGTTCCCTCCATGGTCCTAGAAGAACCTCCTTACAGGAGGTCCCATGTATTTTGGCTGGTCTTGCATTGCTTACCACTCTGCGGGGGCATGGCCGGAGGAGGGATCTGGAAGCAGGAAGACTAGAACATCTTATTCACAGTGTTCCTCCAGTGCCCTCTACTGACAGTTCAACATCATGCTGACAGGCCCAAGCAAAGGTTTAAAGATTCAGCTCAATCATTGCAGATCAGAAATGAAGGTGAACTTGGAATTGAGAGGCAATAGATGAAAACTATACCGCTAATGAAGTAGCTAACTATGATGCTGAAATATCCGGGCCCTAGATATACACCCAAAAGTGTCAGCAGCAATTGGAAAGAATAAAACCTATTTGATATTTAAAGTTTCTATCAGGGAGGTACTAGACATCTCCGCTATAGAGCTTCCTAGCACCGTTAATTATAGAAAGATGCAAATGGAGTAGAAGCCCAAATATCTCCTACAATTGCTACTGTAAAAGAAAAGTTCACCAATGTGATCCTCCAAATTAAAATTTGAGAGTTTTGATTTGGGAGGTTCTTTAATAGCAAAGCAAAAGAAGAAATTAGGCAAGACATTTAAGGCTAAGGGTCATTATTTTCCTCCACATATATGATAAGAAGATGTAATTCTTTTTGAATATAAAATATAACCAGCAAGATGGTTCTTATCTTCTCTCAGAAAATCCCAGGAAAAATGCATTTTATCAAATTAAAATATTGGAACAGCTTACTGAAGAGTTGCTACTACTAATAATTTTTCCATTTTCCTTATTAAAGAAGTTTTAATGAACTCTGACTAAATAAGGATGAGTTTGAATCTTCACATTCCAAATAATTGAAATAAATGCCTAGGTGCTCTCAGTTCAATATACCTTTGACAGTTTGAAAGTATTATGTTTTCAGTATTGAACTAAAGAATAAATGTCATGAAAAATCTAACTATGGTTGATGTGGAAAAGTGGTAACTGCTTTCATATGCCATGTGGTTTTCCATTCATTTGAAAGAATGTCCAACTATGATTCTGGGATCCCTATATTATTTCAGTAGATGATAATAATCATTAACATTTATTGAACAAGTATTGTTTGCCAGGCAGTGTTATTAGTTTTCCACATATTAATGCATTTTATACTCACAAGAAATCAGTGAGAATAAAATAGCATTATTATCATTGCCATTTTACAAATGAGGGAATTTGCCAAATTATGACTTTCAAAAAAATAACAAACTAGATAATAGCAGAGAAATTCCAATTTGGTTCTAAAATTTTATATTACTAAGATACCCTCTTCATAATAAAGCAACTAAAAACATGAAGAACTGGTAAGTGTACTTATATTTTTCTTACAAATTCTTACTTTATAATCCTAGAACATAGGATTAATGGTCCCTTAAAGCCGGCAGCATTGTAGGCTAAAAATAGAAAGTTTATGGTGTCACATTTTAGGCATATGAAAATAATCAATTTTTTTCTATTGGCACTTATTTTTTAAATTTAAAATTTTGTGTGTGAAAACTGAAAAAATTATGTGATTAGCATTTGAGGCATTAAAAAATTATCTAATTGCAAACTCTTGATTTAGCCTTTGCTCATATTTTTAAATCCCTTTCATTTTATTCTTTAAAATTCTAATCATATTTCATTTTCTTTTTTCCATCATCCTTTATCCCTTGGATGCCCTCTCTCACCTCTTCATTTTCTGAATGTAGGAGAATATTTTCCACAAGTCTATCATTTGAAGTGGGATTCCAGACACCAATGTTGGGAATTTAGGAAGTCAATTCTAAAATCTGATTTCCTTTTGGATTTTGAAACAGACTGAAAATACAGGTTTCTCATCAGTAGTGCAATATATATATATATATATATATACATATATATATATATATATATAATAACAAAATGTATTTGTCTTGTCTTGACGGTAGGTTGATGCTGAATGAGCTTCTTCTTGGGAGGAGACACTAAGGAATTTGAGCAAATATGGAAGAGTTCCTGAAATATTTGACCTCATGGATTGCACATTTCCTTCCCTTAATAGAAGCATGGAATCTAAGTCCAGAAAAAATACAAAAGGTACTTGATAATTTTGAAAATGGATGAGAAAGAACTTCTCTTAGAATCAACTTGGATGTGAGATTTGATGTCATCAATTTCAGGATATACTCCACCTAACTATAGAATTGAAATCCAAACCTATGCCCTAGACTCCACATGGGAACACACCTGCACTTGTTGGCAGAAATTTGTTCAGTGCGGGGAGGACCATTACAGGAAGGAGTGAAGAACTGCTAATTCATACTTGTAATGTTAGGGAGACAAATAATATAGGCTTTGTTCACTATTCCATGATGCTTAGGTTGTCTATTGCACTTCTGTTTGGTGAATAAGGGAGATAAAATATCGAGGATAGTGACTGTTCTTAGAAATTTTACAGTTTTACTGCATTGCAGCCAGAGGAAGGGTTGCAGGAGGTTGGCCACCAGACCCACCCCAATGAGACCAGTTTGTTTGTTGCAGTAGGAGTCATTCCAGTCAATTATAGTGTTATGGTCACTGGCTTTATATACACATATAGGTTAGCATTTCTATTTCAGAATTTCAAGCACCTTAATTTGGTTGCTTATTTTTGTCCTTAAGAATCAAAGTATTAACCCAGTAATCCCAATTCCTTCTAGGAATATATCCCAAGAGAACAGAAACAACGGTCAGAAAGGGTATACATATGCACCCCTATGTTCATAGGAGCACAAAATTTACAATAGCTAAGCTTTTGGAAATAGCTTAAGTGGCCATAAGCAGATGAGTGGGTTAAAATACTATGGTACATATATACAATGGAATACTACACTGCTGAAAAAAAGAAGGAACTCTTTCATTTGCAACACCATGGATGGAACCCAAGAGAATTATGCTAAGCAAAATAAGCCAGTCAGAGAAAGATAAATATCACATGATCTCACTCATTTGTGGAATATAAGGAGGAACAACGTAAACTTATGAACAAAAATAAAACCAGAGACATAGAAACATCAAACAGACTGTACAACCTTTGAGGGAAGGTGGCTGGGTGAGGAGGTAAGAGATCAACCAAAGGACTTGTATGCATGTATATGAGCATAACTAATGGACACAGACAGTAGGGGGCGGGAGTGGCCAGGGAGAGATCAATGGGGGGAAAAGGAGACTCATTTAATATTTTAAATAATAAAGAATTTAAATAAATAAAAAAGAAATAACAAGAAAAAAAAGGAAAGAATCCAAGTATTGAAAAGACTAATGATTATTAATAGATTATCAGGTACAAATTTCCAAGCTCAAAGGAATCTAAACAACACTGTTTCCTTAAACCTGAAATTGGCAGCCATGAACTTACTCATACAACTATAAACAAAACAGAACCTGAAGTATCTGAAGGGAAATTTCCTAGCTGAAACACCTTTGCTTTCTCAGTAGGTGTTGAGATTTCTGAAAATTGAAATAGTGATGTATATGGACATCAAAGAATGAGTATACAAACTTCATGGTGCTGATAGGTGTGTGGTTCAATCATGAAGAGGATATTTTATACTTTTTAAGAACAGGGTCTCTGAAATTAAACTTCTTGGACACGTAAATACCTGGCTGTCTGATGCATTATATATAAGATAGCCAAAAATTTAATTAATATGGTATGCTTCTGTCTGTTCAACTGTAGAGGAAACATACTGATAGTTACTACTTTATAGCTGTGTTTTAAGTATTAAATGAGATGCTATACATATAATATAACCCAGAACTGTGTCCAGCAGAGCATGATAGGGATCCAGAATGACAGTGACTTAAAACAAGTGAACATACAATAAAGCTCATTTATCTTTTGTGTAGACGTTTGAAATCAAGCAGTCCATGCTGATGTCAGAGTTCTGCTTCATGAAGTTCTTGTACATCTAAACTTTTCCCTTAAGAACCAAAAATGAACCAACACATCTGCCCATTATCCAGCCACTGTGTCTACCTTCTAGTTAAAGAAAGGAACAAGGGATAAAAGGGGAAAAAGGGTTCACACAGCTGTCCTTTAAGGAAGGGTCTTAAAATGTTCCATGTGACCTGCACAATCACATGTCATTGGCCAAAATGTCACGTGGTACAGTTGTCTTTAGGAAATCTAGAAAATGTGATCCTTGTCTGGTTGCTTCTGTGCCCAGCTAAATATATGGAATTCAGATATCATCAACTGCTGCCAAACAATAGCTCCCAGCACAAAATAATTCCTCGATGTGTATTAGACTTGCACAAATTACCAACCCACACCATTTAAGCGATTTGAATTCATCCATTTTGCTAGTAATATTAATCAAACTTGCTAAATAATGGAAAGTCTATCTCTCTTCTTCCTGCCTTTGCCTTA
Source organism: Lasiurus borealis (assembly GCA_004026805.1). Classification (NCBI taxonomy): domain Eukaryota; kingdom Metazoa; phylum Chordata; class Mammalia; order Chiroptera; family Vespertilionidae; genus Lasiurus; species Lasiurus borealis. The sequence goes on along the minus strand of PVJN01004140.1, from coordinate 12,792 downwards.
GAGAAACAATTAAGGAGAAGTTTCCCAGTACCTTTAAGGGATGAGTATATTCTTAATTTTAGGTTCAAAAAGATATTTGGGAAGGTAGAATCTATTAAAGTAATATATAATAATGCTATTGCTCTCTAGAAGCCAGACTCCAAAGGAGAATTTGTTTAGGAAAAAGAACTGAAAGCATATTTAATCAGACTTTTCAAGAAGACTACTAAGAGCAGAACTATATCTTAGTCATTATTGCAGAAAATTGAGTTTAGAAGAATGGTCCATTAAAATGGTAACTGATTTCCCCAGGTGCATATACACTCATGTCTCCTAACATCTATGACAATGGTCTGTAGCCTAAACTAATATAATACATTTTCATCAGAGTATTATCCTTTTCACGAGAATTTGATAATCTCATTTTATTACCCAGAATAGCCTTTCTGTTTCCCATTGCGGGTTCAAATGACTAGCCCTCACTTGCTGCTTCTTTATTATCCTCAACCACTGCCCAGGAAGGCAGAAAGAGGGGTGTGATTAATGCTTTAGTCAATGAACTGTCAAATAGGAAAGAGAAGCACAGTGATTGTAAAGCAAATTGTTATTCCTATCCCAGGCTTTCTATTCATTATTTATGTACAACGTTGGTATGTTGTTGACTGTTGCCATTCAGAATTATTAAATGTTCAGAATAGGGAAAGACAATGGAATCAGGCTATAATTAGGATGTGCATGTTTTTTAATATGTTACTCATCACATATGCATTCCATATTATGGAATGGTATAATGAATAAAAATGAGATAGAAAGCAGTAAAACAGAAAATAAAAGGCTCACTAGCAGTAACTAACTTTTTAAAATTCAAATTGAAAGTCAAAATTTTTTTTATTTAAATATTGAGCAGCCTAGTATTCTGCTGGAAAAATGAAAGAATGGGAATATTTCTAAAAAGTCACTACACAGAATTAATTTTTTTTTTTATAAAAAGAAAAGAAAAGAAATGACAGAATTCAGCATTTCTATATAGTATAACCTAAACTTTTAAGAACATGTTTTGGGCAAATTTAAATGAAAAGCATTTTTGCATGGATTTAGGCTACTTTTAATTTTCTAATAAATACTACTAAATAATACTAAAATAAAATAATATTATTAGCAAATTTATATGCTGAGAATATAATGAAGATTTATAAATGGGCATTGATAAAATATATTGTAAATGTTTTCATATTACCTTGTAAAGTTACTAATTGCCTTTAATAGTTATTATTTCCTTCATTTTTAGAGTTTTGAAACAATCCAAATTCTCCCTTGCTAGTTCTGATTTATTTGTTTATTCTCAAGTTGCAAGTAACTTTCATTTGTTTTTCAGAGTATAAAACTACTGTGTTATTGAAAATAATACATAGTAAATGGTCCAGAAAGGTTGAGGGAATGAACATCATTTATTTCATGCATTTTATTGATATCCTTTTTTAATCTTCATTTTTAGCAAGTTTTGATATCACAGTTATACTAACTTGATAAGTAGATTTGTTACCTTCTTTTTTGCTCTAAAACTGTTTATAAAGCCTAGGAAAATGTCTTCTAATGAAGATTTGAATACAGTTATGTCCCTGTAAGTGGTCTCTTTTGTTATCATTGAGAGTATATGCATAGTAGTCTAAAGAGAGCTTCTAAATTTTTATTCAGAAAAGTCAACTCTACCATGACTTGCTTGCACAACATAGGTGCTCAGGAATAAATTAATGTTTTAAAATTACTAGTTTAACCAATAATTATCTCAGTATAATTCATTATCTCATTATTCTTATCATTAACTTAATATAGAGCCAGAAACACATTATTAGCATGTTTTCTAATTAATGTACACATGTCAATCATCTGTGTAAAATATATTCTTTAATTCATAGTTTTAATCATTTTGACACTAATAGTTCTCTTTTCTCTTACTCACAGCTTTCTTGGGAACATTGCTGAGCCTTTACAGTAAATAAATGTGGTAATATCTATTTTGAACTTTCTGTATGTAATCACCACAGCTGTGTTTTATTTCTGGGAGGGTTTCATTTTTTCAGCTTATGAAATTGTAGGGAAGATGATGAGATAAGTAGAAAATAAATAAAATCTCCAACTCAAGTTTGGGAAACATTGTGCTTCTATTCCCTAAAGATAATGATAACAAGAATTTGTTTTACGCCTCATGGTATGGACATTTAGGATATATAGGAACAGAGATTTTCAATGATAACCTTCTTCATGCATATTACTGACTTGATATTATTTTAATAACCATCTTCTAACTATGATGTTCACTCGTATGTGGATCTCATGTCTTATATAAATCTATTCTAAATGTTTTGTAAAATTGGAAATTTTTCTATTATTTGATCTGGATTTTTATAGTAAACTAGAGGCCTGGTGCATGAAATTTGTGCATGGGTGTGTGTGTGTGGGGGGGTGAGTGTCCCTCAGCCCAGTCTGCACCTTCTCCAATATGGGACTCCTTGAGGATTATTCCACTACCCCTTTACAGGGATCGGGCCATGGGGGTGTGGCTAGCCTGGGTGAGGAGCTGATGGCTGTTTGGAGGCTGGCCACACACCCCTGTGACCCAAGCTCCCAGCCCCTTCTTTTTTTCTTCAGCACCTCCTTGAGCAGAGGCCTGTATTGGCTGGAAGCAGGTATCTGGGATTTATTTATCTTCTATAATTGAAATTTTGTAGCCTTGAGCAGAGGCCAGGGCTGGCCAGGGTGGGCAAGAAGCTTGGCTTCCTCCATCACCTGGGGCAACCCAAGCCTCCTGCTTGCTCCAGCTCTATGGCTGCCACTATCTTGATTGGGTTAATTTCCATACTCGCTCCTGATCTGCTAGTGGGTGTAGTAGAGTGATGGTCAATTTGCATGCTTCTCTTTTATTAGTGTAGATAGTATTATTTCCATATGACTGTAAATCTACTTTTGCTCACACCATATGTGCAGCCATACATTTCACAACAACATTTTAATTCAACAATGGACCATATATGTAACTAGAGGCCCGGTGCAAAAAATTGGTGCATGGATAGGTTGTCCTTCAGCCCAGCCTGCTCCTTCTCAAATCTGGGATCCACCCTGGCCAGCTCTGGCCTCTGCTCAAGGCTACAAAGTTTCATTCCTCTCACAATCCAGGACTGCTGGTTCCCACCTGCCTGCCTGCCTTATTGCCTCAAACTGCTTCTGCCTGCCAGCCTGATCAACCTGAACCACTCCCCTGCCAGCCTGATTGATGCCTAAATGCTCCCCTGGCAGCCTGTTTGCCTCTGATCACCCCTAACTGCCTTCCCCTTCAGGCTTTGTCCCCCCAAACTCTTCTCCTTTGCAGGCCTGGGTCTCTCTCAAATGCCCTCCTTTGCAAGCCTGGTCCCTGCCAACTCCCCTCCCCTGCTGGCCTTCTTGTGGTGCCCATCTTGTGTCCACATGGGGGCATCATCTTATGTGTTGGAGTGATGGTCAATCTGCATATTACTCTTTTATTAGATAGGATAGAGGCCTGCTGCATGGATGGGGGTCAGCTGGTTTGTCCTGAAGGGTGTCCTGGATCAGGGTGGGTGTTCCCTTGGGGCATGGGGCAGCCTGGGCAAGGGGTCTGTGATGGTTTGCAGGTTGGCCACGCCTTCTGTTGACCCAAGTGGAGGCCCTGGTATCTGGGATTTATTTATCTTCTACAATTGAAACTTTGTAGACTGGAGCAGAGTAAGCCTTCTGCTCCCACAGCCATTGAAACTTTGTTGCCTTTAGCAGAGGCTTGACAGGTCAGGGTGTGTGGAAAGATAGGCTTTCTTCATCACCAGGGGCAACACAAACCTCTCTCCTGCTCTCTCTGTGTCTGTAGCCATCTTGAGTTAATTTGAATACTTACTGATTGGCTGGTGGGCGTGGCTGGTGGGTGTAACAGAGGTATGGTCAATTTGCATATTACTCTTTTATTAGATAGGATTGAACTGCATATAATGGCAACATAATCACACATTGATAAAAATGGCTCGCTTGCATTTGCCTTCCAGATAAATATATACAGAGCATCCAAAAGTAGGCAACAGGCTATGGCCGATAGAGCAGAGCTCGACTGCATCAAATCAGCATTGCCATTACTACATCCAAGTGCTTTGGAAAATGAACTTGACTTTTTATAAAGAGGGGGGTATCAATACATGTTTGGGAGAAATATGGTAATCTGAACTATAATAAAATCTATTAATTCAGATGATTGATATATCTTAAATGGATTTACAAAGCATGGCTGTAATTCCATTGCACAAAACTTGACTAGAAGATATATAGAGAATTAAAATACAAGAGGGAAAAAATGCTCTAAAATAAAATATTTTTTCAATCACAATGATATAAATAAGAGTAAACAGCCGAGACCAGTTTGGCTCAGTGGATAGAGCATCGGCTTGTGGACTGAAAGGTTCCAGGTTCAATTCTTCTGGGGGCATGTACCTTGCTTGCAGGCACATCTCCACAGTGGGGTGTGCAGGAGGCAGCTGATCAATGTCTCTCTCTCATTGATGTTTCTGACTTTCTATCTCTCTCCCTTCCTCTCTGTAAAAAATCAATAAAATATATTTAAAAACAAAAGAGAGTTAACAGAAGTTCTTCAGAGACAACCTTTTTTGGGAAAAAAAAAATTGTTGAACATATTCAATGATGGCAAAGAAAACATTCCTTCAAAGGATTCCTTGGTTCACACATTCATATCATAAAGGCGTGGAACTGAGCCAACCATATTAGAGTTCTCATAATGATGCTACAGTAGCTCTTGCTGGTTTCATTTTAATTTTCTTCTCTAAGGTGTTTGTGAATTGACAAATAAAAGTTTCTTTTTAAAAGTGTGTCACCACAAAGGGGGATAAAAAAAAAAAATCAAAGAAGAAATAAACAGGAGAATGCCTCTGCAAAGAGCTTTCTTGGTTTAACCTATTGTGATAATGTCCCAACTGAAGTTGATTGCATAAAAAGAGAACATGCTGCATAATAGTAATTTCTGAAAAAACAATTTTGGGTTACTAGGACTCTACCATTTTTGAGAAATGTTACTGTCTTCCTCCTCTGTCTTTAATACTGTTCAGTTTCTACCAGGAAGACATAGTTTCCCTTTCATTCAGGTGGCAGCAGTGATGAGTTATGTGTCTATGTGGCTTTGAGTCCTTGGTAAGCCAGCTCAGAATGGCATAGACCAGTGGTTCTCAATCTGTGGGTCGTGACCCCTTTGGGGGTCCAACGACCCTTTCACAGGGGTCGGCTAAGACCATCGGAAAATGCAGATATTTACATCATGATGCATAACAGTAGCAAAATTTCATGGTTGGGTGTCACCACCACATGAGGAACTGTATGCAAGGGTCACGGCCTTAGAAATGTTGAGAACCACTGGCATAGACTGTTTAATAATCTTGTGGCCTCTTTGGAAATGCCGAGGTCACCTACTTCAGACTTTGCTGGGATTGGATTTGGGGACCTCTCATTTTAACAAATGAATATGATTTCGTGTATATTAATGTTTGACAACCTCTAACCTAAAGGAAGCCTAAAGTTACCTGTCCTGTGCTTCTAACAAATTTGTGGGAATGCCTCATTAACCTTCTTCCGAAAACCAAAAAGTTTTAACACCAGCACAATCATTTAATTAACACCAAATATGGAATAGATAGAAGACTGTGTCTTCACCTTACTTGGATGTAATTAATATTTAATTTTTTTCTCATTGAAATGCTTAATGAAAATTGGTCATTTGCTGGAATGTAGCATAAGAAAATTAGTGACTAGAATAAGTGTCAGAATTCCCAGGCTTCCATCTTGACGTGGGTACTAATTAGCTTTTTCACCTTGGGCGATTCACTTAAATTTTCTCTATTTAAAAGTTACTTTTGGATATATAAATCATACATGAATGCTCTCCTCTTTAAAATTCAGAGGGTATTACATTTGAAGGGAGCTAACTTTTTCTTTGACATCTACCCTCAATTGTGGTTTCTTCCTAGAGTTAGCCATAGTCATTGCTTTTTCACTAATAGCTACTGAACTTTCTGTGGGATTAATCTCAATTCATTGTATGCATATGGTTTAGCATGGAAAGTGTTGTAGTTTTTTTTTCTTTATCCTTCCCATACCTAATATCAAGTACTGGACAAGAATTCAGTAGACCAATATAATATATTTTGAAATTGGAAAATGTTTAACTCTATGGACTAAATCAGCGGTTCTCAACCTATGGGTCTCCACCCCTTTAGGGGGTCGAACGACCCTTCACAGGGGTTGCCTAAGACCATCAGAAAACACCTATTTCCCATGGTCTCAGGAACCAACAGACTGCTCCTTGATGTAGCAAAGTGTAGCAATGTAGTTTACTGCTGTCATATTAAGACTGTTACCCATGCTACACCACGATTCAAGATAAAATTTCATTTATTTGTAATTAGAAATCAATATTTCACAATATATAATTACATATTATTTTGTGATTAATCACTATGCTTTAATTATGTTCAATTTGTAACAATGAAAATACATCCTGCATATCAGATATTTACATTACAGTTCATAACAGTAGCAAAATGACAGTTATGAAGTACCAACGGAAATAATTTTATGGTTGGGGGTCACCACCACATGAAGAGCTGTGTAAAAGGGTCGCGGCATTAGGAAGGTTGAGAACCACTGGCTTAAATTATAGAAGAAAGTTGGACAGTCCATATATGTCTAAGGCAGTGGTTGGCCAACTCATTAGCCAACAGAGCCAAATGTCAACAGGACAATGATTAAAATTTTTTTGGCGAGCCGAAAACCAACTTCTACATAAGGGCCACGAAGTTTCAATTGCATTTATGAGTGTACCTACACGTAGTATTTTAAGGAAGAGCAACATTCAAAGGGCCAAAGAGCCGCATGTGTCTTGAAAGACACAGTTTGCTGACCACTGGTTTAAGGTAATAAGTTTAAGGTATAAGTGTACTGTGCTATATGAAAACAAAATTATTTAGGATAGCTTCAATCTAGCTAAAGGAAGAAAAAAATATAACTTCCTTATTCACCAGCTGTATCTCATTTGTCTTAAACTAAATTGACTGAGTGCAATAAAGGTATTACACTTGGAACAGCAGCGTTATACTTACTACTGTGTATGTATTCCCCCATCCGGTCAAATGCAAGAATTAAAAGTGGATGTGATTGGAATCACCTCTCAGCATCATTCACAATTTTGAGCATAACATTAACCCAATCATATCATTCTTACAAGCCTCGTTGAAGACTCAAACCAGTCCTGACCTGACTGGTTTGGTTCAGTGGATAGAGCATCGGCCTGCTGACTGAAAGGTCCCAGGTTCCATTCTGGTCAAGGGCATGTACCTTTATTGTGGTCACATCCCCTGTAGGGGTTGTGCAGGAGGCAACTGATTGATGTTTCTCTTTTACCGATGTTTCTAACTTTCTATCCATTTCCCTGCCTCTCTCAGAGTCTTTTATAAGTGGCTTTTTATTTTCATGGTTTCAGTTGAGTCATGTAATAAGTAGTTAACCACTGGCAGAACCAAGGAGGTAAGAATAACAATCAACCCCACCCTTGAACATAGTGGGATGCACATGCCTGCATATGTCATCCCAAAAGGAAAACTGATGCGATGCCTTATTAACATGCAGGCTTTTGGCCATTAAGTAAACAATACCAACTACCAATGTCTCCTTTTTATGGCATTCTCTTTGCTAAGCATTTGTGAAGTCTGCTAAGAATGACCAAACGGCTAAAAATGACCAAATTGAGAAAGTGCTAAAAGAAAAAAAAAAAGTTTTGTTTAACTTTAAGATGAGGCTAACTCTGTAGTTCACTTTGTACAAAATGGCTTCCCAAAAAGCAAGGCTGAAGCTAATCAAGCTTACTTCCTTAGCTCTCTTTCCTTTTCGGCCCCGTTTCGCTTTACCCACTTCTTATGAGAAAATTTCCTCAACAAATCACTTCCTACAGGAACTCCTTTCCCAAGCTCCGCTTCTAAGAAACTTAACCTCAGGCAGCTGGTGACAGAAATAGTCCTAGGAAGCTGACTTGAATAATAAGATTCTGGAACTGGACCAGTCAGTGGCCATAAAGACTCCATCATTGACGGCAGGTGGATTATCGATAGTCCTTGGAGAGTTGTATCAGCGCACCTATATTCCTGGAAACAGAATCGTAGGTATCTTCAAACTTAGTTAGATCATAAATTCACAAAACCACAAAAACAATTCAGAAAACTCGTCTTTAAAATCCTGTTCCTCTAAAACTACACTCAGTACCAAATCCTGTATTCATCAGTGTTCGTCAAAGAAATAGAACCACCAGGATATAGGATATTGTCTATCTGTCTATCATCTATCTATCTATCTGTCTATCTATCTATCTATCTATCTATCATCTATCTATCTATCAACTATCAATCATCTATCTACTATCTTTTATCATCCATCTGTAGAGAGAAACACACACAGAGAGGAAGTTATTGATTCTTTTTTTCATAAGGAATTGCCTCCTATGAATATAGAGGCTGCCAACTGGAGATTTAAGAAAGTGGGGATGGTTTAGTTCTAGTCAAGCCTGAAAACCTGAACACCTATGAAGGCAATGATACAAGCCCTGGACGGATTCCAAAGGCCCAAGCACCAAATAAGCCAGGTATAAGTCCAGTTCAAGTGCAAGACAATATCCCATTGGAAAGACTAAGAAAGACAGCAAAGTCTTCCCTTCTTTACCTTTTTTATTGCAGTCAGGATCTCAACCATTTGGATGATGCCTTCCCACATTGAGAAGGTCAATGTGGGAAGGCATCATCCTACTTTATTCTTTCTACTATTTAAAATGCTAATCTCATATGAAAACATTTGCAAACACATACTATAAATAATGTTTAGCTCAATATATGGGTACCTCTTGTCCTACAAGTTGACACGTTAAAATTAACCATAACAAAATTCTCTGAAAATGTCTAACTTAATTGTGTTTAAGAAAAAGGTTGTAGATTTCTTATAGAAAATAAAACTAAGTGCTTAATTCCACACTACAAAGCCAAACATTTCTGTCTAATGTTTCTTCATGACATAAATGCAAATTTTCTAATGATACACTATTTGGCATGTAAAATATTATTTTTTTATCCATTGCTTTATTTTTCACCTTCTTAAATTTGGGCCATTTTACAAATCATCATCATCTTAGCATTAAGAAAATGCAAAAAAATAAAAGAGAAAATCTCAAAGTAACTAATCTTGCTATATTTTTAAAAATTAAAAAAAAGCAATTAAAAAGTCTTCTGTAACTGGTATGTCTTTGTTCTTCTCAGTGTAAAGTTATCTCAATCAAGTACTAAATAATTTTCATTATAAATTTTTTATCAGAGAATATAAAATTAAATTGCATTAGAGATGGAGGCAACTTCATTTGAATTATGTTCCTAAAATATAAAAGCTGGAGGCTACTGATTGCAAACAGGCCAAATCATTAGTAAGGTTGCTTCCTTGTTAAAGCTTGTATTGGTGAACTGTCAACCATAGCTTACATAAAGTTAATCTAAGTGATATAGCAGTAGCCAGAATAGGGTAAATTGTGCTAATTATGTTATCTGCTATGTATATAAATATTTACTTATAATATGTCTATACTAGAGGCCTGGTGAATGAATTTGTGCATTTGAAAGAAAATTAATTAGAACATTTTAATATCACTATTCACCCTTTCTCTGTAATAGAAGTGTCAACCAAATTCATAATCAGCAATGAAAGACGGAAACACACACATGTGATTGGTACCAGCGAGAGCTGTCTATACTATATAATAAAAGCCCAATATGCTAAGTGCCTGGTTGACAGGTCAGCCATTCAACCAATCAAAGCATAATATGCTAATGATATGCTAAGGATGCTCAACCACTTGCTATGATGTGCATTGACCACCAGGGGGCAAACAGTAAACCAGTTGGCCAGTCACTATAACATGCACAGACCATCAGGAAGCGGATGCTCTGACCAGTAGGTTAGCTTGCTGCTGGGGTCCAGTCAATAGGACTGAGTAAGATGGGCCAGACACACCCTGGAGCTTTTCCTGTGGTTTCTCTTCAGCTGGTCAATCTCTTACTTCTCTCCCAGACCCCAATTGATTTGGCCTGCACCCCCTTGCAATGCAGGACACTTCATGGGATGTCAGAGAGCCAGTTTTGGCCCAATCCTACAGGCCAAACAAAGAGATCCCATTGGTACATGAATATGTGCACTGGGCCTCTAGTATATAAATAAAGTTGCTTAATTAGACCTGCTTTCTGATTTAGCTAAACATTTTCCAGTCAAGTGATGCACCCCAACTTCTCTTACAGGTAATTGTCAGCAACACAGCAGTAAATATCAACATGAGAACATTATCATTGTAGAGAATGCAGGTAGAACAAAGGGTAACAATTTTAACTGCAGTGTTGTTTGACTATATTCTGTGCAGTGAGAAAACCTGAAGTCATTTTCAAGATCAACCATTTCTTATCTCTTTCCAATTGGGTCAAGTTTCAAAACTTTCTCTATCTCCATTTTTCTGGCTAAAAAAAAATTGGATTCCACTGAGTCTTCTATCTACCTACCCCAGGACTTCTGTGAGAATCAAATGAAATGAGGCATGGGAAAACACTTCACAGACTTTTGGTTAAAGTGTGAAATGTTTGCACCTGGCTATAAAGCAAGTCATGTTCCTGTGCTGAAAAAACTGCGAAGAGGCTAGTTGTTAGAGAGAAGAAGCTAGGAGTTGCTATGTGATGGTGATGTCATTACCTGGTTACCACAGCCACCGTTTCTGGGCTGGGCTGGGCAGTGGACCACATTTTGAGCCATGGGGTCTCATCAGTATCAGCTGCAATTTGGTGGGGTGTCACTTGGGATGGTGGCAGTGCCTGTGTTCACTTGGGGGAAACCGAGTGTTGCTTTGTGGGTGCCAGGTCTGCAGTGCCATTTCTCTGTGTGCATCACAGCAGCTCCCGTGTTGATCATCTGCCTCCTGGTTGTCAGTGCATGTCATAGCGACTGGTCAGATGGTTGGACACTTAGAATATTAGCCTTTTATATATATACTAGAGGTTCAATGAACAAAACTCTTGCAAGAGTAGGCCTTCCTTCCCCCAGCTGCTGGCACCAGCTTCCCTCTGGCAACTGGGATTCAGACTTCCCTCTGGCACCTAGGACTCTCTGGTAGGCACCAAGGACCTGGGTTTCCCTTGCAGGTCCAGTTTCATCTGGAAGGTTATCTAGAAGAACATACAATCTAATTAGCAAATTGTACTTTTATTATTATAGATTATTAGATTAATCAGAATAGTATATACACTAGTTTGCGGTACAATTAAATGTTCTTAGATTTGTATGTTTAAATTTATTTTATGGCATGTTGGACTGAATTTTTATCTGTATGGTATTCCTAAGTTTTCTTGATTATAATATAAATAGTGCTAAATATGTCAAATCTATATGTAAATTGAGTAAATCTAATTATATGTGATTTAAAATGTTTTTCAATTATTACGTACATTTTTAATTTTTAGATACAGGGAGTGATTAATAGGTATAATAGTTAATACCAATTAAATAAAATAATTTTGTATGGAAATTTTTCCATTTCATTTTTTCTCATATTTGCATTGTTTTAGAGATGATTTAGTTGAATATTACTTTAGTTAGCTTTTATTTAGAAAAATATATAGTGGGAAATCACTTTCAAAGTAAGCAATAAACATATTTGGTGTATTGGAATCAAGATTTGTACCTGACCAGATTAGTTCAGTTTCCCCTCTCTACCCCCATGCCTTAGTCACTGATTTGTGGGGAAGCATGAGATGTCATTGGAAAGTTTGTAAGGAGGGCATTCTGAGTGAAGGCAAGTGTGTGGAAGGCCACTTGCCCTCTTAATCGCAATTCTAATTTAGGGGAGTCTTCGGGGAGTGTCAAAGGTGACACCCTTAATTATCCCTTGAACTTTCCAAATGAGTCTTTACATGTGCAGACCCCCAGGTGTTTAGTGGAATCCTTATGCTTAATCTGGATGCCCTTGCATAGAGGACAAGGTAAATAAATGTGTCATCCTATGATTACTCACCCCATTGATTATATCTGCAAGATAAATTTTATCTGAAACTGTTGTTACAATAAAAGGCTAAGGAGGCAGGCAACTGAGTCTGTCTGGCCTGTTTGGCTGGGCAGTCCCTTAGCCCTCTCTTTCACAGTGAAACTGTCAGAGTAATCTGTTCATCCATTGTTCAGGGGCTGCTGGTCAGCCCTGGCTAGATGGTGGCCCATGTGTGAGGCCCCGGCACTTCCTGAATTTCCGGGATGACCCTACTGATGGCTTATACTCCCACAGAAACTGTGCACTCTTCATTAAGGCCAGGCCACCTTCTGTGTAGTCTTTATATTCATAAAACCTTGCAGATAAAGACTGCCAACCCTGCACCATGGCAACATTATAACTATTGCAAGTGTGGCTTCCTGGTGGTACTCAGAAATCCAAGTAATATGTCTTAAAAATGTGTGAGTGTTAGTATTGCCTTGTTGATATTGTCCATTGGTAGTCTTTGACCAATTAAACACATAAGTCAAGTAGGCGGCATAAGATAATTGTATGTGCTTACTGCCCCCAAAGACTGTACAAGTTAGATTAATGTCCTATTATCATCTCTAGAGACTTCCTACATGACTCAGCCACAAAATGTATATCTTGGAAACTTGTGATGGACTCTGTAGCTCTCCCGTATTTGCTTTCCTATATTGATG
>PVJN01004139.1:0-92805 GCA_004026805.1 Lasiurus borealis | reverse complement strand
TGAACCAGACACAGACTTTGCCCCCAAAATATGCAGGACTGAACTAGCATGAAGTAGAAGTCTCATCGGTGCCATGTTCATTTGTCCCAAAGTCGTGGTAGCCACGGTCTTACAGGATTTCAGTGTCTTACATTTACTGTCATGTGCCCTTGTTTTGAATGTCCTAGCACGATTATATTACAGTGGAATCTGGAGAATTTAATACTTCCTTTATATTTTCAGAATGCTTCTCAATTATGAAGTGAAAACCAAACAAAAACCAAAAGAAATTCTGGTGTTTGTTTGGAAGGTTGTGTTTCTGAGCAGTGCCATGGGAGAGTTTCACAAAATGAGAACCAGCCCTTAGACATTCTCTCATCACATAATGTACTTTGCAACTCCAAACATTCAAAGAGTCTTTTCGAATCAGAGGATTTGAAAAAGGGGTATAAGTAGTGCTAAAATTATAAACCGTGTAGCACAAATTTAATACATCTTCAATTCCTGGGTTTTAAACGAGCCATCCTTTAGAATCCTACATTTAAATAGTCTCTTAATGGATTTCCCCTCCAAATCCCAGGTTTTCTGTTTGAAATCGGATCTTTCCTGGATTTGAGATTATTTTTTTATGGTTAAAAAAAAAAAAGAGCTTTAGTATCTTAAGAATGAAGACAATACTTTAAATGGCCAGGGAAATGCTCTTGGTCTATAAACTCCACACCTCTCAATAGCACATTAGCGGCACATACCTTCTAAGTTCCCCATGTCCTTTGTCAACCACAATAGACCATGACCACCAGTACAGAAGTCTCATAAAAATGGCTTGTGCCCTGGTAATTGGCAATATTGCTATGGTGTCCTAACTCCCCCTACTCACTCAACAAGTCCTCAGTGGTTGCTGCAAACTTTAACTCTTTATGTCCAGCCGTCAAGTCTATTAGTTTCTAATAATTATTATACCAGGGATGCTAACTACTGGTGGGGAAAGGATTAAGCAATCTAGGGAAATTATCTGGAGGACTTTTGAGTTTCCTTTGCATTTAAAGAGGAAAAGTTAGAGGGGTGGGGGCATTCTCTTCATTTGCTCCCTCATTATTGGCTAATGTTGCCTGTCTCGTGGCTGGGAACAAGTTCAATGGACAGGCTTATTGCCTTTCCCCAAATGCTTTCAGTGTATGAAAGAAGAAACTTGCTTTCCTCCCATTTTCTAGGGTTACATTTTACTGTTTGTAGTAAAGCAAATGTGAGCAGATCTATTTCTCTGCCTCCAGATCTGTTGATAGCTTTCATTGTTAGCAAGCCAGATTGCTTATGAGTTACCATACCTGAAATATTTGTAGTCTCCACAGACATAAGACTGCGATGACTTGATTGCAATAAACAACTTCGTTAGCTTCTTGTCAGCATTATATTAAGGCACAGAGTTGTTAGACAAGAATGTGTACTTTCATATTTTCCTTCCCTGCATATATACACACTAGTAATCATTTTAGAGGCAACAACATTATCTTGATTTTCCAGAACAAAATAACTTTGCATGCAAAAAGCCAAATAACTGACTATAACACAAAGTTAACTTTCCTGAAGCAATCATGGCTCTTTACACATTTGTTATTCTGTTTGACATACACAATAAATCGTAATAGTTACCAAATTACTGCTCGGTTTCAAATGATGTGCACACATCTATAATCTTAGTTAGCTGGCCTGCTTCAGGAATGTCATTGCATCCTCCGGGGTAATTCTATATCAATGACTTTTCCAAATAAATCTAGTTGCTGGTTTATATTAATGAACTGTCACAATTTCTATTGTTTTCCCATGGTCTTGCAGCTGTATTCCTTCACAGGTGCTTGGCAAATTAAAATGATGCTGGTTCGGGGTTTCAGCCTGATACAAAATCACTCCTTCAGCAGATTGTTCAGAAGTTATTCATGCAAGAAACACATCTTTACTCTCCACACTCAGCTTTCCTGCTTATCCAACACCCATGCCTTTACTGACGCTCTGCGTTTCTCTTTTCCTCACCAAAGAAGTACAAAAGGAGATTGTCCTTCTCGCTTAGAACATTTCTATTAAAGAATCACAAGCAGTGAAAGCATTATTTTTAAAGTAATGTGTTCTTTTCAGTCAATCCTAACACTGTGTTCACAGATTGCAAACATTAATTACTCATGTTTGCAGATTATATTTCTTTTTGGGTTGTTTTTGTTAACATCCTTTACCCAAGGGATCAACAGACAGGAAAAAATTATTACATGCTAACTATTCAAAACCACATTAAAAATTCCTTTTTGTATCTATTATAGCCTTTATTTTAAAACACTTTGCTCATGACTAACTTCTAGCAGTGAAAATGAGAATGGTTAACATGTAAGACCCTACTCAATTTTCTGGCTTCTTTTTAGAAGAAGCACTTCCTCCCTGTGATATGTCTCCCTAACTCTCCCTTCTTGTCTGCTTAGATGCCATCACAGCATTTAACTCTGGGGTGTCCTGGGTTATCCCTCTATGGAGTCATCACACAGCTAATCCTCTCAGGTTCCCCAGCTTTGCATTTTCACAAACCTACTCACCTTCCAGTGGGATTCTATGTATATATTTACCTTTATTTTTAATGTAAGACCTGCTGTCAAATTGTTGTATACTAAAAATGATCTATGACCTCTATTCACAATTTATTATGCTAGAGATGCAAATGTTAATGCTTTGAGGATAAGACAAAGACATCTTTCCTTACAACCTCCCTCAAAAACAAATGTGGCAGAGACTATTGGAGGACTACCTACTGTCCAACATCCATTTTGGACATCTTAGAGAGGAAGAAAAACCACATTTCCCAGCCTTGCTTTCAAAGCTGGTAGTCAAGGAGTTACAAATGGAATTGAGTACACACAAGCCTGCCTCTAATATGTGGAAGAATGGGTACAAGAGTACAAGTTGGGGGTCTAATATTTAAAAATTATAAATTAAGTTACCAAATTGTTAAGTAAAATTGTTCCTATATTGCTATCTTGACCAATTCACCCTCATAACGTCTGGGAGGCCTGGAATAGTTGGCCTCTTTCAAATTCCTAGCCAGGGAGAGAGTCTATCCAGGTGACCTGTTTTCTTTCTCCTTCTATCCTCAGCTCCAACTTACACAGCAAGAGTATGTAAGCACATACATGTGAACACAGTCCAGCCTTGACATCCAAGCTCCATCCAGATCCCTGTCTACCCACTTCCTGAATACAATGCTCCTTTAAGCTAACTCTCAGGCCTATAAGTATGCACGTCAGTAACAAATTCTGCTGCCAGGAGGACAGACCCACAAAAGAGGCCCATATAGACCTAGAAGTACATGTGGGGCCATTTAGGTTGAAATTTCAAGGTACTCAGAACACTGTCCAAAAGAAATGAGTAGGCTCTTAGTAGGTACTTTCTTTGGCCTATTAGAGTAAATAGCTCTCAACGTGAAGAACAGAGCTAAAGTAGGGCCAGAGCAGGCCCTAGAAAGCCTGGATTTGACCAATCCTGGGGCTTCTCAGACAGTTTTTCAGAAGGGGTTTGACTGAACCGGTAGGTTAATTTGTCTTTTTTCTTTCCTTCCTTCTTTATACATGGGAAAGCAAACATCTTTCCTTCAAGACTACAGAAAAGAACTAGAACAAACAAAAGTTTCTGTTCACCATGTTAGCTCCACACTGCCAACCTTTGGATTAAGTGACCATAAGAATAATGGTAGTAGAGGGGGAAATATGAAAATCAAGCATTGGGGCTTTTTTCAATAAGCAACAAATAAGTACTGGTTTAATCTTATTAGACAGTCATTGAGTCATTGAAGTAATAATGTCTAACAGGAAATTTGAAATGTGATAGTATTTTAGTGTTTTATATATTTTTTATTGATTGATTTTATAGAGAGAGAGGAAGAGAAAAAGGAAGAGAAAGAAAGAGAGATAGAGAGGGACAGAGAGAGAGTGACATCAATTTGTTGTTCCACTTATTTATGCATCCTTTGGCTGCCTCTTGTATGTGCCCTAACCAGGGATCAAACCCCAAACCTCGGTATATTAGGATGACATTCTAACCAGCCCAGCTATTTGGCCAGAGTCATTTTACCGTTTTTAATATTGGTGAATTTGTAGTCAATGCTCTCATTTTGCTTTTTCAATTCAATAATCAAAACTCAAAATGTTATTTTCTCCATTTTGTAAATGAGGAAACTGAAGCACATAGAGATTTAATCAATTGCCCATGGACAGAAAGCCAGTAAGGGGCAGATCTGGGATTCAACTCTGGAAGCTCGGCTAAATGATCATCCAAGCCAATCAGTTCGAAGCTGTTGGGCTTCCTTGATCTGCCCATTCTGGGGGATCCAGACTCTTGGTCACAGCAATCAATGGAGTTCACTCAGTCTGTATTGTCATCTTAGAAGTAAATTTCCCACCAGTGATTTTCAAGTTCTACATGGCATTAATGTATACAGTATTGCCTCTCCAAAAAAGGGGTTGGGGGTGGTGGAGAGTGCCAGAAAGGTTGAGAAGTACTCAATTTGGTAAAATTCCATATTGCAGAACTTCTCAGAAACTTGAATATGATAATAAGCAATCTGAATCACTAAGGTTAAAGTAAAGCACAGAACCTTCCCAGAGTTCTTGAACAAAGAGTCCTTTATTTTTCAACATCTCAAAAGGCTGGTGTTCCATGGGACCCACTTTGGGAAGGGTTTCTCAAATCAGTACTTTATAAAAAATACAAAAATTTTATTGAAAAAGTCTGAACTCACACTATACAGTAAAACAGAATACCCTTTACTCTAGAGTAGTGGCCCCCAATCTTCTTTGTAAGTCCTCACCCAAGGATATGTTTTCATTGATTTGAGAGAGACAGAGAGAGACAGAGAGAGAGAGAGAGAGAAAGAGAGAGAGAGAGAGGTGAAAAACATTGATCTGTTGCCTTCCTTTACATGCCTAGACCAGGGATTAGACTTGCAACCTAGGTATATGTCCTGACCGGGAATCTAACCCACAACCAACTGAGCCACCTGGCCAGGCACCTTGAAAACTTAAAAAAATATATATATTGAAGACCAGGCAACACTCTGATTTCATTGTTTTGAGATAGGACTTGGGCCTTAGGAGTATGTAGGCTATTTCTAAAGTGTAGCCAAGTTTGAGAAGATCTGCTTTGAAATAATCTTAAGCATAAAACTACCAGTGACCCCCATTAAGGTTGTAATATCAAGTTATAATTTCCTATCACTAAGGAATAATCACTGTTTTGATCAGGACCTGGACTCATCTAAATTCTTCTATGTACTCCTCTTCCTTTTCTGACGTGCACTGACTCATGATGCATGTCATTTCCAATAATCACATTCCTTATTACATGTGTTGCATTACATTGCATTCTCTATCATTCAATTGTCCAGTGTTGACTGAAGTACAGTTTTTATTAATAGCAATAAAAGAGTTGGCTTCTTCCAACACGTATTCTGCCTGACATCAGTTACTTAAAATTCTCTCACTTGCATAATGCTGTATTTCTGTTACATCTACTTCCTTCTCTAATTGGAATGAACTGTGTTACTGGTATTACCTGTTGCCTCTGTGTTCTTCCCATGCAATATGTCTAAAAGCTAGAGAAGAGATAAAATGGGGTCTTATATTTTTAGCTTTTAGACTGAGGTTGGGGTGGAAATGGATTCCTCATTTCAGAAAGGAAACATGGGCCATAGGACATATTCTAAAGGTGTA
Organism: Lasiurus borealis; assembly: GCA_004026805.1. Taxonomy (NCBI): domain Eukaryota; kingdom Metazoa; phylum Chordata; class Mammalia; order Chiroptera; family Vespertilionidae; genus Lasiurus; species Lasiurus borealis. The sequence continues at coordinate 87,085 of PVJN01004139.1, read as the reverse complement.
TATCAAACATTTTTCTTTTTAAAAAATATTTTTTAATTGATTTCAGAGAAGAAGGGAGAGGGAGAGAGAGATAGAAACATCAATGATGGGAGAGAAGCATTGATCGCTCCCAACCAGGGATCAAGTCCGCAACTTAGGCATGTAATCTTCCAGTTTGTAGGTGAAAGCTCAACCACTGATCCATGCTAGCTGGGCTATCAAGCATTCTTCTTAATTTGATCATATCAGCCTTTCACTCTTTCAGTGTTTTCCTACCATTTCCAGGTGGGTTACTCTACAGTCTAGGATAGTTGCTCCCATTCTTCCCTAGACCTCAGATGATCTGCCCTGCAGAAAAGAGGGACATTTTTGGTTCCAGAAGTAGGCAAATTGCTCTACATCAGAATATTCAGGACCATCAAAACCTCAGCCATAACTCTACTCTTGAGATATGCCAGAGACACAAAGTGAAGACCACAGAAGCCAGACAGTCAGAAATTAAGGAGAGTTAGCAGGGCACGGAAGGGATTAGAAGACTGGATAAAGTGGGAGGAGACAGGAAACAAAAGAAAAAGAACAGGAGGGAGACAGGGAAGAAGACCCTGAATGGAAGAGAAAGAGAGTATGGGAGGAGGGGAAAGAAGGGAGGAGTACAGGAATAAAGAGGGGAAAGGAGGGGAGAACCAGAACTGCAAGATATCATCTACCATGGCCTCAGTTGCCATTTAACTTTGTACTTTGACTAATCCTTTGCTAGACATCAACCAGTTCATACCACTGTAACTAATCTCTGTTCTTTGAAAGATTATGATCAACAGCAGTTTTCCAATGGTGGTGATATGTAGTTAAGTGAGAGCCACCATCATTTGACTGGAATTTAGATAACAGTCGCCCAGTTGTCCAATTATCTGCAGAAAAGCAAAGCTCAAATTTTAATTCAAGTAATATAATATCTCATGGAATTATTAGGAGGACTTTGAGGTTCCCAGTACAATTAAGATATGCCTTTTTCAATTGGTCAAGTGGAAAGATATCTCCTGTCTACAGTGTCTTTCATGATTTTTGATTAAGCCTTTCCCATGGACTTAATTGCTGGGATTCTTTCATCAAGCTTCTTGTTAATATTCCTTGTAATATTCCCACCTGTTCTGATATCAGTCTGGCTCATCCATCACCCCTGCAGGGATATTGTCGCAAATAGGGCCACTGGCTCATTCTGCATTGTGCCAAACACTCCAACACAGCTGGAGATTTATTACTTACTTCTAATTGATCATCCCAGACCAGGTTGGTCCATGCCTTTGACTCATTCACTGTACAGTTTGATACTGTAATTGTGTTTAAAAGTTTCCCTTCACCACTGGCAGAGGACAACTGCAAACAATGGAAGAGGAAACTATTTTCCATAAGACCTGGAACAGGCTCACCTACTATTGATCCCCCTAAGCAATTGGGACTCTAAGCAAACATGGAATAAATTTCAGGCACAGATGGAATGTGCATGCACAGGCACACACAAAACCACACCCTCCCTCTTTCTGTCCCGCCCTTCTTCTCTCTGTCTCTCCTCCGTTTCCTCCTCTCTCACTTAGCCCAGCTATTGAAATGATTCCATTTTTCCTTACTTCTTCCATATAATGTAAAATCTCAGTTGCTATGAATTCATAATTCTCATTACCATTTCATAATTTTATAAAGTCACTTCTGTCACTAGGAATGTGGTGTCTCATTAGGATTAATTCCTTAAAATGTATGTCCACATAATTAATGCAATCTTCTTGAGGAGGTTTGGCCTCCTCAAAAAATGCTACAAATTCTATGTCCTCAATGAAAAAAGCTGGGCTGCTCTCCAGCAAGACTGTGATATGACTTTTTAGTGGTTCTTATCTGATCTGTGGGTGGTAGAGGAACAATTATACCTTGGGAAAATAGATACCCTACTTCCATTCTGAGTTTGAACTCAGCTAAATAGTGATTTCTTCACCAATGTAGCCAGCAATAGTTTACCAGCTTTATGTGGAACCCACATCTTTTATGTGTAAGCAGGCAGGGTGAAGAATTGTCCATGTATGTAGGCGGTCCATAGATTTCGTTTTAGTGGAGCACCTCAAGGAACAGGTTCCATTGGGGTGGATGTTCTGCTGGCTGTTGATTCAGTCTCAGCTTCCTCCAGTGACGACCTGTCTCAACACTGTCAATACCTCTTCAGCGTTGACAATAAGCAGACATGACGGCAGGCTGTTCTTGTCTGCTCACTTAATGACTTCACTGATGACATGCAGGTGTGCACTGCTGTTGTACCTAGTCTAGAAGCTTCGTGTTCTCCTGGGTATCTGGAGGGCTGGCTCCATTAGCTTCTAGCCTTGTGAGAATATACAAAACTGTTCTGGGCGCTTGCCAACTTGAGACGAGCAATGTGTGGTCATAATGAATCCCTGACTTATAATTTTCAAGACAGCATTAAGGAAATACTAGGTCACTTCATGTAACAGACTGAAAAGCATCAAGACCATGCTTTCTGTTACCAGCATTTCAGGAAGTTATTCTTCACCTGACATGTTACAATTGTGACATTGTTCAGCCTTTAAAAGCAAGGAATTTAAACATGATCTCAAACATTCAATAGCAAAATTGTTTCATTCATTTTGTGACATTTCACTCAAACTTCTAGACGAGTGTTTATGCACATGAACTCTGTAATAAAGCTGTCCTGATTAGAATCACAGCTTTGGAGAAAGTGCTTAACGTCCCTGTAACTCAGTTTCCTCATACACACCACTGGGAAAACTGATAGTCCCTGTCTTCTAGGGTTATCATTAAAATCAAACCATGCCTGGCACTTAACAAGTGCTCAATAATGCTAGGCTGTTATTAATGGAACTGAAAACAAAAAGGAGGTGAAATGATTTTTCTTAAGTTTACAGAAAGGATCTGAGAGAGTCCTGGGAATCCAAAGCAGGTCTTGAGCTCACCTTTCCACAGCTGCATCCACCAGATAATATCCCCTTGGACAGTGCAGCTATCAATGGTGATGGAGTGATTGATTCCTTTATATGCCTTTGCTTGTTTACGCTGCTGCTCACCACTTTTAAGGACACCTTTTCCCTGCAGTTGTTTGTTCTTTTTCCTAATTATCGTCTTGGGTGTCTAGTGCTGACACTGCTGCTGAAGCTTATGCAGACTGTATCTGTCAACACAAAGCTTGACTTGGACCCTGATGAGCCAGCTACCAGTTGCTCCAGAATGGAAGGTGATGAAAGGACACTTGTGAATATGTTAATTTGCTCAGTTTCCTTAATTGAGCCTACAGGACTATGTACATTTACGTAGGACTAGACTTAGCCAATCGTCAAACATTAATAAGATATCTATTATATGCAGGTGGGTAGGGTAGAAGGATGACTAAAGAAGAAAACAGATGTTAATTCAGGGCCTTGCATGTTCTGGGCTCAGTGCTGGGTGTTGCATATGATTATTTTATTCAATTCTCATCTCATTTTACAAATAAAGAAACTGAACCTCAAAGAGCTTGTGCCAAAAACAATCAAACCTCAGGTGGCTGATTGCCGAATTGACCAGGAACAAGTTAAGGAATGGACATTATTGGCACATGAGTGAAAGAAGTAAACATCACTTGGGTCCTTAACTATCAGCAAGACCCATTTGCATTCCCACTCAATGAATATCTTGTCCCTTCTCCTTGCTACATCTAATCTCTTCACCTGTGCCTTGGATCCCATCCTTTCTAAGACATTCTATTTCTTCCAGTACCAGGTCACCCAACCCTACCTAATCCCATTTCAGATGTTCATCATTTGTAGGTGCTGCCAGCCTTCTTCAGCCCTGAGTCTATGCACTTGTGACCCTGAAAAATGTGTATCAAAGCTACAAACAAGAAGCATCAGGGTAGGCAAAATAATACAGAGCTCAAACATGGACACAGACTTTCAGAGTGAGCATCCTGGTTTCATCATTTACTACAGTGCTCTGCCCCAGATCTCCATCTATAAAAAGATGGAAAACAGTTCTGCCTATGTCATAACATTATAGTGAGAATTAAGAGTTAACACAGGTGCAATGCCTAGAACATCACCCATCACTATAGGCATGATCAGTCAATGTTTACCATTCCATGTAGAGTCAGGTTCTACTTTATGTTCCTACTCTCTTATTCAGCCCCCATGTTCTGGCCCTCTAACTAATAGTGAAAATGCCACTGTATGCTCTGCGCAAGATTATCAACTTTAAATCCCATCTAAATTCCCAGTTCCATCATTAGCCACAGATCTGATGAAAGATTTCTTTTTCTTAATTAATTTATTTTTGACAGCCTCTGGCCTTACTGGCACTGCTAGCCAGGCCTCAGCCCACAAAGAGAATTATACTTGTGAGCCCATAGGTCCTAGAGCCCTTCACACAATGAACATACAACCAATGCTGTGGGATATAAACACAATGCCAGGAGTAAGGCTCATAATCCTCAGAGTCCAGCCAGCAGAACTAGCCATTTAATCTTCCAAATGTTCATACCTTCTTGTTTTTTTACATAATCCATACCCCTTGCTGATGAGGGAAACCATCAGCCTGCCCAGCTTCTTGCTAATATGGCAGCCTACATAGGAACAAATTGCTCATTGTTAACAGTGGAATCCTTACAGGTAAGAAGATTGTTGTGTGAGGATGATCGGTTATCCTAACTGGTATAAAGAACATATTTTCCACCCACACTACAAATTCTGTCCTATGACCACACTCATCAAACTTCCCATCCCTCTGAAATATTCTGCAGAAGAAAAAAACCTAGCCCAAGCTTACACTTCATCCAAGGACAAGCCATATGGATGGATTGATAGATGTGGCATGGTGTGAAAGTGTGGGCCCCTCAGCCCAGTGTGGGAAATTCTGAAAGATCATCCCATCTTCCAAACTTCCCATAGGACTGGCTGGAGCCTGCATAGAGCCTGCATCAGAACCCAAATTCTTCTTCTTCCAAGTTCGGCTTCTTTCCTTTTCTCACCCTAGGTGTTGACCACAAAGACAGGCTAATAAACTTATACATGCTAACCTCCATCTCAGTGTCTGCTTCCTGGGAAAACCAGTCTGCAACACCCAGACTAATTCACTGTCATGCTTTGTGAAATGGGTTCCCACAGCTAGTGAAAATAACTATGTCTGATTTCCCAGATAGAAGGGTAATCATTAACCTAGTGAACATTTGTATCTGTTTCCTGTGTTGAGGATTCACAGGACTCCACATCAGAGTAGATTGGGACCAACTATAAAACCCTGTCTGTGGGCCACCCCAGGAAGATAGACTTTCTCTCATCCTGATTGTATCAAAAGCCTAGAGCAGGAAGGCGTAGTCTATTCAAAAGGTCTAGTAATTTCTAGGATTCCCAGGACTCATCAAGAATGATCATCTCCTACTTCTTGGTCACACTGACCCAATAACCAACTCTTCAAGAAAGGGAAAAAGCTTATGTGACTCTTGGCCATGGTTGTATCTGTTCTCTCTTATATGCCAATCAACTTAACCAACCAACGTAATTAACGACTCTATCCAAACCTATTACTGAAACCAGAGCAACCATGTCCCTAGTGGGTAACTGCCAAACTTGGTAGAAGTAATGTGTCATGGGCTTGCTTTATAAGCTGATACAGTTGCTGCTTTTCACAAAACTGAAACTTCCTTTTCAAAAGTCCAGTGGAATTTTCTCAGTACTCACATTTCAAGGCTTACTGTGGTTGGAATATATTCCTTTGAAATCTGAAGTGAAAGCTTTGTGATTGTTGGAGATGATACACTCATTCAATTGTTCCCCTCCTGATGTTAATCCATTCATGAAAAGAGGAGAAGGAAAAAGACAGAAGCCTTTCTGGAGAACACTGCACAGCTGCTCAAAAAATCTGCTCTTGGGTCCCTCCTAGAATGCCCTGAAGGAAATTCAGCATGGGAGTGAGGTCATATGCTCATGGTATTACCTTTGCTATTATTACATATTATTGTTTGCTACCGGGCTGTTGTTCCAACTAAAAGAAACAGCTTTGTCTCTAAGATGTGTTTTCTTTGAGATGATCTGAGTCATCAAACTCCCACAGTCCTGTGGGAGTTGGAGATAAGAGTCTGTGGTTGTTGGCAGCTGTTTATTTGAGGTGGAGGAGAGGACATGGAGGGCAGGTAATAGCTTTTTAAAATTTTGGTGCTGAATGAACAATAGCAATCTTCCAGGTCTGTGTGTGACATCTCTTTCTTTTATTCCTGCAGATTTACAGTAACAAACAAACCCTTAGCAAATCTGACTAAATATCCAGTAATTAAAATAGCATGTGAATGACACAAAAGGAGCACATGTTTTTGATAGATGTGCTATTTGGTCCAAGATCAACAGAAAAGCATCTGTGTATGTCCCATAGAAAAGAATATACCTGGAAACTGTAGAGAAATTCTGATTTCTTAAAATTCCACAGACAAGGCTTTTCCTATATAGATACCACTATAGATTTTTTTTTCATGTCTTTGTCATCTGGCTGCAAGTGTACCTATTCGGATTTTGCACTATGAACAGTCAAAATTACCTTGGATTCAAAACTGAGCTCTCAATTTGTATGTTACAACACACACTATCTGTACCTAGGATAGTACTTATCCTTATCAGGTCATAAATGGAAAGTCACCTAATCATTGGTGGCTTGCTTACCACTGGTGGGTGTGATTGACATCTCTCACTGTTACCATCTGGCAATCTTCCACGACTACTCCCTTACTCCACTGGAAAATAATCTGGGAAGGGCAAGGAGAAAAAGGACTATGGATAAGGTTGCCTTTCTTAAAGAGCTACAACTTTTTATCACATACTAGAGGCCTGGTGCAAGAAATTCATGTACAGGTGCAATCCCTAGGCCTGGCCAGCGATTGAAGCATGAGCATCTGGCATGGAAGGGCAGGTCCCAGGTGACCTCTGGGCCCTGGGAAGCACCTGGGCCCCCCAGGTCCCCACATGCCCCCCCTCTGCCTGAGTCACAGCGCCCGAGTGCCCATACAGAGATGCAGTGAGTGCAGCCGGACACCGCAGGCCAAGGTGCAGCATGGGCCTCAGGGCTACCACAGCACCACACGGAAACCGGTTGGGCAGCATGCTCTCTCCCAGCCAGCCTTACAGACTTGCTCCTGTGCAAACCCATGGGGAGCCCAACCGGCCTCTGTGGTCCTGGCAGCAGTGGCCCAGCTCACCCAGAAGAGTCAGTGCAGATGTGGAGCAGGCTCCTCATGGTTGCCTAGCATCTGAGCACAGGGGCTTCTCTGTACGCAAGCCTTAGTGTCCCAGAGGAAGGTAGCAGGGGGAGTGAGAGCGAGCTCAGCAGATACCCCCATATTCTCACGGTACCTCTGTCCTAGTCGCCCCTGCCCCCAGGTAGCCAGCAAGAAGTCACAGCGTGTCACCAATACCCAACATGTTCTGAGCCACCCCTGGTGGTCAGTGCATGTCATAGTGAGTGGTTGAACTCCCTCAGGTGAGAAGACAATTTGCACATTAGGCTTTTATTATATAGGATACATCTAATCTTAAAGACAAGAAGCCATTGAAAGCTAACCATGTCAAGCATTGTCTTACACATTCTATTTGTTATTAGATTTAATCCTGATTATGACAATTTAAATATTACAATTCTATATTTTTAAGTGGAGAATAAAGAATTTACTAGTGAATGTATAAAGCCTCTTTAAGATAAAAATCTACCTCTATATTTTTTAAATAATTTAGTAACAAAAGTCTTTCTTTTAAATCCAACTTTAGAATAAAAAGCACAAGAAAACTGAGACCTATATATCCAAGTAGAAAAGTAATTCTCCTCCTATCAGTTCAAAACACTCCAAGTTGCTGATGAAAATAGTAATTTGTGCTTGAAAGATTTAAAGTTTTTATTGACTGCTGTAATGGGCTGCTGAGTGTGTGCTTAATGTATATACAAGAAATAGTATTGAATCCATCAGATTCACAGTCCTCAAAACATTTATACAACAATTAGACCCTTTAGGGCTGCTTCAAAGCAAAGAGAAGTACAAGTAGTTTAATGTCTTTCAGTAAAGTTGCATTCTTCAAAAAGGGCCTAACATACCTAGTTCCTAGCTTTATGTTCATTGCCATTTAATAGGATTTATTTTTCATTGAGCTTAGTATCTGATTATTTTTACCATATTTTCCTCCTCTATTATATTCTTTACTTCTTAAAGAACATCTAGTCCTATGCACACAGTGGGTAGTTTTTAAATTCCCTGACTTGCAGTTTTTAATTTCTCAAGACTTTCAAAATTATATTAGTAGTTTGCCTGTGGGTGGCCTTTTAAGAAATTGTTCAGATTCATATTCTTTTTTCCTTTTTGCACTATGCTTCCAGGCACACAAATGACATAGTACAGATCACACTGATAAAACTGTTTAAAGATAGGGCATATTGACACATTAAGAAATTTCTATAAGGCTTTTTAATAAAAATAAGCCATAAAATGGAAATCAGAGAACTGAGTTTTAGGTATATATGAGTTTAAAAAGTAAATTTTGTGTTACCTATTTATTATGCTTACTTAAATATTAATGGGTAAAACAAATACTAATTTATATATATAATGGTATAAATTTTTTAAATGTCAAGTTCAAAAGAAGGTGTCAAAATAATATTTATTCCTTCTTACAGGGAAGAGAGTACACAAAAGGAGAATTTACTTGAGGAGCTTTATTTGATTACTTATAATTTTGCAAAGTAGAGATCTTTTGATTAGTATATTGGAATCTTTTCTAATTAGCACATTTGATGCTTTATGTAAAACAGTGTGACTAAAGGGACTGTAAACACTTAAAAACAGTGTAACCAGACTAAGTGTTCATTTTGCAATCTTTATATTCTAAAAATGCTTACTGTTAAAATTCTTTTATTTTTCATATATAATGCAGAGGTAAGGTAGCTTCCACTCATTACCATGGTATAGTTTTATGGTACTTAATGCCTCTAGCAGCAGGTGCTTTAAATCACTAGCAACCTGTGCAACCTCAAGTAAATCATCTAAACTCTCGGGACCTGTTTCCTCATTCACTATAGGAGAAAGTTAGAATCAGTGATTGCTGAGATTCCTATTAACTCTAAAATTCTAAAAGTCTTGAAGGTAATCAAGAGGTATGCACTTCCAATTATAAAATCAATAAGGTAAAAGAATGTAATGTATAGCATGGTGAATATAATACATAATACAATATTGCAAATTTGGAAGTTACTATGAAAGTAAATCGTAAAAGTTCTATCACAAGAAAAAAATTATCATAACTTCATATGGGGACAGAGAGTAGAGAGACCTACTGTGGTGATAATTTCACAATTTATAAAATGTAAAATCTAATGTTTTATATTTAAAACTAATACATAGTTATATGTCAATTATACCTCAATTTAAAAAATTCTAAAAGTCTATAACACAGAAATGCATGCTAAGGGCTATATTTTATCATGTAATTAGTACTCTACCAAAAACAAACAAACAAACAAACAAAAAACACAGATAAGAGTTTCTATAAATCAAACAGACTGCTTAAAATATAAATCAAAAGTTTAAAAATGTAGAAATTATTTTCACTGTCAGGCATGATTGAGTAACTGGTACCAAACTAACCTTCCTATGTTAAATTGCCACAAACTGGACAAATATTTAAGACATTAGAAATCAGGATGATGGCATAGGTAAATGCCTGTCCTCGCTGCCTCCCCCACACATCAAAATTACAACTAAAATACAGAATAACTATCATCTGGAACTTCTGGAAAGCTGGATGTATGTAATTCCTACAACTAGATTAAGTAAAGAAGGAAGGACACTGAGACCGGTAGGAGGTACAGGGACATGGAATAGGCTAGTCCAACACCCATGTGTCCCACTTTTTTAGTCTGGAGGGAGATCTTCTCTGTGGAGGCTGCTCAGAAGAGCAAGGGGTCCCAGCCCCATACCAGACTCCCAGCCCAGGGTTCCAGAGATGGGAAAAGAAGTCCCTGTAATTATGGGCTGAAAAACTAGTGGAACTCAGTGACACAGAGGCTGCTGAAGACCCAGCTATTCCTTTTAAAAGGCTAGTACCACAAACTGAACTTACAAGGTTCTGCTTCTTCTGAGCTCCAGCACCAGGATGAGGCTCTGGGGGACACCTTTGTCTGGCACTGGGCAGGAACTTGGGACTAGGTTTATTCCAGACAGAGGCACTCACAGGGATCATTGTTCCTATGCTGGGACCTTTCCAGTTTCAGGGCTGACTGGCAGCCATTTCTATTTGCTTTTACCCTGATGATTCCCTAAGACCCTACCTCATCCAATTTACAACTCCACCCAAGCTGCCTGCAGCAGCTTTTGCATTTGAATGGCAAATCTCAACAAGCTGTAGCAGGGAGCCCCAAACCTATCAATAAAAGGCCCAAGACCTGGCACCAGTACCAGCCTGCCTTGTTTCCTAACTGGGCCTTATCTGGGCACTTCTAAACCTGATACAAAGAAGATGAATCTGCATATCTTTATATAGCTCCTGCTGGGTGGCCTTAGGCAATGGCTGGCTTTGGACCTTCCTAGAGACTTAAGAGCCAGTGTATTCAGTGGTCAGTGTCCAACCATACCAGATTTCAACTCTACACATCCATAAGCAACACATGCAAAGGGGTAGATTCAGTGAGCACCAAAGCCCCACTGAAGCAAGTCCTACTCCATAGGGGTGTCTCCTGCATAGCAGATCACCCTCTGTAGTCACAGCTGGTCCTCACAGCCAATTGGCCTGGAGGTCAATTCCTCCCAGTGACACCAATAGCAATCAAGTCTCAACTACAATAAGACTGTACTCAGAGCTCACAAAGGTATGCACCTAGAGTTCCTAGCTCAGATGATTGGGGAGGCTGAGCCACTGGACTCTAGAAGACACTTACTACACAAGGCCACTCTACCAACTAAAGGAGACTTAGCAGCTCTATCCAATACATAAAAACAAACACAGGAATCAGCCAAAATGCAGAGAGAAAGAAACATGTCACAAATGAAAAAAATGGAAGAAAGCAAACTACTGGATATAGAATTCAAAACCAGTTATAAGGTTACTCGAGAATCTTCTAGAAACCTCCAAGGAACTTAGTGAGACTTTTAAGGATCTTAGTTAGAATGCCAACAGATAAAAAAAGGACCATACAGAAATTATTTCAGTCAATTAATACATTGACTGAAATAAAGAATAATATACAGAGATTCAATAATAGAGGATTCTGGGAATCAAATCAAAGATTTGAAATATCAGGAAGCAAAAAACACCCAAACAAAAGAGCAAAAAGAAATAAGAATCCAAAAATATGAAGATAGTATAAGGATCCTCTGGGACAACTTCAAGCATACCAACAACCAAATTATGGGGATGCCAGAAGACAAGAGATAACAAGATATTGAAAACCTATTTGAAAAAATAATGACAGAAAACTTCCTCTAACTGGGGAAAAAAAAAACAGACTTACAAGTCCAGGAAGCACAGAGAACTCCAAACAAGAGGAACCCAAAAAGAATCACATCAAGATACATCATAATTAAAATGCCAAGGGCAAAAGACAAAAAGAGAATCTTAAAAGCAGCAAGGGAAAAGCAGTTAGTTATTTACAAGGGAGTGCCCATACTACTGTCAACTGATTTCTCAACAGAAACTATGCAGGCCAGAAGGGAGTGGCAAGAAATATTCAAAGTGATGAATAGCAAGAACCTACAACCAAGATTATTCTACCCAGCAAAGCTATCATTCAGAATTGAAGGGCAGATAAAGAGCTTCACAGACAAGAAAGAGCTAAATGTGTTCATTACCACCAAACCAATATTATATGAAATGTTGAAGAGTATTCTTTATGAATAGAAAGAAGTAGAAAAAGATAAAATAATATGAACAACAAAATGGCAACAAATACATACCTATCAACAATTGAATCTAAAAACTGAAATAAATGAATAAGAAATCTAATGAAAGAATAAACTGGTGAATAAAATAGAATCTGGGGCATGGAAATGGACAATTCTAAGAGAGAAGGGGGGGTGGAGTGGGAAGAGATTAAACAAAGATCTTATATGCCTATATGCATTACTTATGAACACAGACAATAGGGTAGCGAAGGCCTAGGGCAGAGCGGGAAACGAGTAGAGGGAGGCAATGGGGGAAAAAGGGACATCTGTAATGATCTCAACAATAAAAATTTAAAAAAATACAAAGGGAAATGCAAGACTGTGATCCATGAAATTGAATAACTCACAAGGGAAGCTCCATAATCAATTGGGTACTCTACTGATGGGCATTCTCCTATCTGTGGTACATAGAGCTGGAATAGAAATAAGAATGGTGATCCCACTGAAGTGAGGAGGCAGAGATCAGAGTTTGGAATAGCTGAAGTGGCTGCAATGTACAAGACAAGGTACCAGAAAGGAGGCAAATGGGCCCAGTGAGAGCTCCAAAAGTTTGTGTGGGGTTTTCCGACAAGTCCTTGGCCAAGGGCACAAGAGGCTTACCAGAAAGTAGCTGCTCTAGAGTGAAGAGAAAAACAGACACCAGAAGTTAAGTAAAGCTGGAGAAGTTGGATTTTCTGCCCAGATTGTAGAGATGTTTTTAACATAATGTAATATCTTTTGGTATCCACTTTAAACATCAGAAAAGCTGTACCAAAAGAGTAAGGAACATAACCTAGAGTAAGTCCCACTTTAGATTCCTGCACATAGGATTAAACTAAGTCCTGACAGGTCTACAGAAGAGAGAGAGAGAGAGTCCTATCAATGAAGAGATTTAGGAAACATTTTGGACTTTCCAAATATCAATCTAATAGAGTACAAAACAAAGTTATAATACAGGGTAGTCAGCCAATGATTGATGTTGTTACTAGAATAAAGATTACCACTTTTCAGAGGAAGACAAAACAATTTGGCATCATGTGCAATGTCCAGAAGTCAATAAAAATGACTAGCTATGCAAAGCAGAGGAAAATGTGACCCATAGTAAAAAAAAAAAAATACAGTCAATAGAACTCAATACTAAACACGGTTCAAATGTTTAACTTATGAGATAAATGTTTTAAAGTAGCTATTATAAATATGTTCAAAGAACTAAAATCTATGTTCAAATAAGTAAAATATAATCTTATGATCATTGCACATTTGCAAAAATACATTGAAAAAAATTACAATATCTTTTCATGATAAAAACTGGTCAACAGAGAACTTCTTCAACCTGCCAAAATACCTTCCAAACAAACAATACAGTTAATATAATACATAATAATAATTAATGAGAAGAGATTGAATAGTTTTTTCTAAAATCAAGAAAAAGCAAAATAACCATTTCACCACTTCTATTTAACATTGTATCAGCATCCTAACCAGGCAAATATATAAATAAAAGATATACAGGATGGAAAACAAAAAGCAAAATTGTCGTTATTTGCAGATGATATGATGTCTATGTAAAAACCTAAAAAATCTACACAGAAAACTACTGGAAGTAATAAATAAATACAAGCCTAATGTACAAAAACAAATTCTATCTCTATATTCTAGCTACCATCAATTTGAAATAAAAATAATAACATATATAATAGCAACAAAAAAACAAAAACTTAGAAATAAGTTCAACAAAAGGTGCACTAGAATTCCCCACTGAAAAAATGAAAAATAATGGTGAGTTAAGTTTAAAGAAACCTACATAAATAGGAGAGTTATAGCCTATTCATGGATTGGAAGAGTGAATATTAAGATGTCAATTCTCCCATACTGATCTACACTGTCAAAGTAATCCTGATTAGAGTATCATCACTATTTTTTTGGTAGAAATTGACAAGTTGATTCTAAAATTCATACAGAAATGCTTAGGACCTTCATATACAAAATAATCCTTAAAGGATTGGAGGTTTATACTTCTTGAATTTAGAATTTATAAATTTACAATGATCAAGAGTTGTGTAGTATAGGCATAAAAATAGATAAATCGATCAAACAACATATAAAGTCCTGAATGAACCCACAATTATACTGGAAATGACTTCTGACAAGGTTTAAAAACAATTCAATGAAGAAATGAAAGACTTTTTAACAAATGATGCTAAAATATGTATATGGTAAGAAGAAATAAACTTAACCCTATCATATATTGTATAGAAAAATTATAGATCATAAACCTAAATATAAAATCTAAACATACAAGCTTCCAGAAGAAAACATAAGAGAATATATTTGCAACTTGGGATGTGCAAAGATTCTTTAGATTGAACACAAAAAGCAATAAATATAAAAGAAAAAATTATGTATTAAACTTCATAAAAATGTTTAATTCCTGTTTATCAAAAGATAGCATTAAGGAAATAATAGATAAGCCAAAAACTTGGGGAAAATATTTGCAAACTATATCTCTGACAAAGTATTGGCATCAGGGACTATAAAGAATTTATACAATTCAATAAAAAAAGATAACAACCAATTTTTTTTTAAATAGCAAAAATGTAAACAGACACTTCACAAAGAAGAAAAGGAGCTCGACAGCATCATTCACTATAGAAATGTAAATGAAAACCACAATGTAATACCACTGCATAGAAACTGAAACTGCTAAAACTGACAACACCAAATGTTGGCAAGGATGTAGTGCAATCTCAAATTCCACACATAGTTGGTGAGAGTGTAAAATGTTAACACTGCTTTGGAAAGTGAGCCTGGCTGATTCATATAACCAAACATACACCTATCCCAGCAATTCTACTCCTGGATATTTACTCAAGAGATATAAAAGCATATTTCACAAAAAGACTTGTACATGAATGCTTATAGTTTAACTCACAGTGCCAAAAACTGCAAAAAATACAAGTGTCATCAATAAGACAATGGATAAGCAAACTATGATAAGTATATACACAAGTATATACACACAACATAAATGGAACTAAAAACCATCATGTTGATTGAAAGAAATCATTCCCAAAAAGATTACATACTTCATGATTTTGTTTGTATAAAGTTCTAAGATAGGCTAAACTAAATCTATAATTTTAAAAAGTTAGAATAGCCTCCGGGAGTTTGGGAGCAGGAATTGACTTCAGAGGTAGATAAGACAACACACGTATTATGTATTTGTCAAAAGGTATCCCACAGTACAGTTAAGATTTGTACATTTCACTGTAGGTAGCTTTTACTTAAAACAAATAAATTATAACCAGTCATTAAATTCTAATTAATGGGACACATGCTGAAATGTTTGGGGCGAAGTATACTGATTTCTGCAATTTAGTTAGAACTACATTAAAAAATAAGATAAGATAGAATAAATGGCTACAAATATGATAAAGAAAATATAGTAAAATGTTAGCTATAGCATTCATGTGGTGCCTAAACATTTGATGTTGTTTTATTTAAACTCTTCTTTCTGTTTAAGATATTACATATTAAAATATGAATTCAACAAAATTGTGGGACACAAAGCCAACATAAAAAATCAATTGTATCTCTGTATATAAGCAAAAACAATTGGAAATTTTTTTTACAAAAGCATTAAAAACAAAACATACTTGGAAATAAATTTAATAAGAGGTATGTAAATTTATAAACTGCGAAGTACAAAAATATTGATGACAGAATTTTTCAAAGGTTTAAATAAATGGAGGAATATATTATGTCCATGGATTAGAAGACTTAATATTTTTAAAATGTCAATTCTCCCCATATTAATTGGTACTAGTAAATTCAATGAATTCCCAATCAAAAGTCCAGCAAGCATTTTTTTTTAAATTGACAAAGATAGTCCTATGACTTAAATGGAACCACACAAAGCCAAAATAGCCATTTTGAAAAAGAAAAATAAAGAATTGAAACATCTAATTTCAAAGTTTATTATAAATAATTATTCTAATCTAGATAAAGGAGTACTGTTATAGCATAAACCAATAAATTAATGAAACAGAATAGAGAGACTGGAAATAGATCCACATATATATGTTCAGTTGATTTTTGGCAAAGGTGCCAAGATAATTAAACGAACAAAAGTTGATCTTTGATCTTTTTAACATATGGTGATGATAAAATGGGATATATATTTATTACAGCGAGGGATCACATCACACTTACTAGGATGGCTGAGGTTTAAGGATTGGCCACACCAAATGTTGATTGGAACTCTTATACTCTGCTGACTGGAATCCAAAATGATGGGACCACTTTGGAAAATAGTTTGGCGGCTTCTGGAAAAATTAAATATAGACTTACCAGAAAGAAAATATGCCCACAAAAACCTATACATAAATGTATAGCTGTTTGGCCCATAATAATTAATATTATAAATGACCCATATTACCTTCAATAGGTGAATGAATAAGTAAACTATAGTATATTCATACAAGAGAATACTCATCAGCAGTTAAAAGGAACAAACTAATGATATACTCAACAATGTAGAACAATGTCAAGAACGTTATGCTATGAGACAAACAGCCAACCCCAAAAAGGAATATTATCAGATTATATAAAGTTATAGAAACAGCCAAACTAATCCATTGGATGGGTGGAGGAGAGATTGACCTCAAAGAATAAAAAGGGAATTTTCTGGTATGATTGATTGGGTTAGTAGATATATATAAAATGTCAAAACTTATCAAACTGTGGGAATATAATATATGCATCTTATCCTATCTAATAAAGAAGGGATATGTTAATTGGCCCTCACACTGTTGCAAAGATAGCAGTGCCCATAGCCAATAAGGAGGGAATATGCTAATTGACTACCCTTCCCTCAAAAATGGCAGTGCCCACAGCCACAAGATGGCAGTGCCTGGTCCCCTCAGCCCTGCTGGGGTGACAGGAGAATGGCAAGGCTGGGCCTGCCCCCAGGTGGGCCCAGCTACTCCACATGCCTGCCTCTGAAGTCCCCCAGTCCTCTTAGCCCCTCAGCCATCTAGAGTCACCAGAGGCTCAGATAACCAAGGACAGCAGAGGCTTTCGCTGCCAGCAGTGGCAACAGCAGAGGTGTGATGGAGCATTGCCTTCCCCTGATCAGCGGTTCGCCTCCTGCCCCTGAGGGCTTCCAGACTGTGATGGGGGCAGGTCTGAGAGACCTCCCCCACCCAGTGCATGAATTTTCATGCATGGGGCCTCTAGTTGTATATAAATAGTATCATAAAAATGTTTATTAGAGAATAAATATACATTTTTAAAATAAATATTAGCAGTAACTAAGACCAATTTTTGAGAATTTTTCTTAGTAATTTTTGAAGAGACTTTCACAGTCTTTTTAATTTAATAAATTTTATTATTCAGATTATTACAATTGTTCTTCTTTTTTTCCCCCATAGCTCCCCTCCACCTGGCTCCCACTCCACCCTCTGTCCTTACCTCCCTCCCCCATTGTCCTCATCGATAGGTGTAAAATTTTTGTCCAGTCTCTTCCTGCAAACCCCCCCACCCTATTCCCCCCAAGGATTCTCAGTTCACTCCCTTTCTATGCCCCTGATTCTATTATATTCACCAGATTATTCTGTTCATCAGATTTTTTTATTCACTTGATTTTTAGATTCACTTGTTGATAGACATGTATTTGTTATTCCTAATTTTTATCTTTACCTTTTTCTTCTTCATCCTCTTCTTAAAGAGTACCTTTCAGCATGTCATTACTGCTTTGGTATTGATGAACTCCTTTAGCTTTTTCTTATCTGTGAAGCTCTTTATCTGTCCTTCAATTCTGAATGATAGCTTTGCTGGGTAGAGCATTCTTGGTTGTAGGTTCTTGCTATTTATCACTTTGAATATTTCTTGCCACTCCCTTCTGGCCTGGATAGTTTCTGTTGAGAAATCAGTTGACAATTGTATGAGTGCTCCCTTATAGATATTTAACTGTTTTTCTCTTGCTGCTTTTCATATTCTCTCTTTGTCTTTTGCTCTTGGTATTTTAATTATGATGTGTCTTGGTTGGGTCTTCTTTGGATTCCTTTTGTATGGAGTTCTGTGTGCTTCTTGGACTTGTAAGTCTATTTCTTTCACCAGATGTGGGAAGTTTTCAGCCATCATTTCTTCAAATAGATTTTCAGTATCTTGCTCTCTCTCTTCTTCTGGCACGCCCATAATTCTGATGTTAGTACACTTGAAGTTGACCCAGAAGCTCCTTACACTATCTTCAAATTTTTGGATTCTTTTTTCTTTTTGCTTTTTCAGTTGAGTGTTTTCTGCTTCTTTGTATTTCAAATCTTTGACTTGATTCTTGCATTTCTCTAGTCTGCTGTTAGGTCTCTGTATACTATTTTTTTATTTCAGTCAGTGTATGCTTAATTTCTAGTTGGTCCTTTTTCATCTCCTCTTGGGTCTCACTAAATTTATCCATCTTTTCTTGAAAAACCTTATAACCATGGTTTTGAACTTTATATCCAGTCATTTGTTTTTCTCCATTTCTTTTGTTTGTGATTTGTTCCTTTGTCTCTGCATTTTAGCTGCTTCCCTGAGTTGGTAGAGTAGCTGTGTGTGCTAGGTGTTCTATATGGCCCAGTAGTTCCACCTACCTAGTTACCTAAGGTGGAACCTCTTGGTGAATCCCTTTATGGACTGTGTGTACAGCCTTATTGTAATTAAGTCTTGATTGTTGTTGGTATCACTGGGGGGAATTGACCTCCAAGGCAATTGGTTGTGAGGATCAGCTATGTCTACACTGGGAGAACGTCCATGCTGGAGTCAGCCTTATGATACAAGACTTTCACAATTGCAAAAGCCTCTGTGCTAGGCTTGAATGGGGCAGAGTTTTAGGGTTGAGCAGACAGCCTTGGCTTCCCATTAGCCCTGCTGGGTCTCAGTGTCCCTCCGTAATTGCTGTTCTCTCTGTGCGCACTTGCACTCATGCACCTCTAGAACTCTGCCTTTTGTGGCTCCCCTGAGTTTCCATGTGCTCCAGGTACCCATATAAATCTGGGTCACTATGTTCTCGCCCAAAACTGGGGTTCAGTGCAGTTGGAATTGGAGTTCAGTGCAGTTGAGAGGTTCAGTCTTCATCCCGCAAGAGAAAGCCAGCAGCACAATCAGCAGTCCTCTCTGCACACACTGGCTAATGCATCTCCAGACCTCTGCCTTTCGTGGCTCCCCTGAATTTCCATACACTCTTCCCTTTTTTGAGAGACCAGACTTCCCCGTATGAGTCTTGTTTGGAACTGGAGTTCAGTGCAGTCGGAAGTTTCTGTCTCCCTCCCGCTAGAGGAAGCCAGCCAGGCA
This sequence comes from Lasiurus borealis, assembly GCA_004026805.1. NCBI lineage: Eukaryota > Metazoa > Chordata > Mammalia > Chiroptera > Vespertilionidae > Lasiurus > Lasiurus borealis. The sequence goes on along the minus strand of PVJN01004139.1, from coordinate 67,845 downwards.
CTCTGCTGCCTGTCCTCTGCATGCGTGTGGATCCGTGCCTCAGCTTTTTGCAGCTCCTCAGAGTCTCCATGAGCCCCTCTCTTTCCTTCTAGTCGTAGAATTTCCACTCAGCCAGCTTTCCTGTGGATCTGGATGATGTCTGTTTTGTCTTTTAGCTGTAGTTTTAAATTGTGCAAGGCAGCAGTTTAGGTGTACGCTGCCATCTTGGGATTTTTTGTTGTTGTTTTTTCACTTTCACAGTTTTAAATCCAATTTTTAAATGGGTGGTTGAATTGTACTATGTAAAGCTTAAAAGCTTATTAATGCTAATATAACATCTTAACCTCTTCCACACATTAAAACTGTCAATCAAACTTTATTACATGAATGAAATACTTCACCTTAAATCTGTCAAGATAACTGCTAACATTAAGTCAAATGGAAAGAAAAATAAAAGTAAGATGTGGAAAGTTATTTTTAAATAAAGAGTAGTTTCTATAATAAATTATATGCTCAGTGATGATATGGTATATTGGTCTTTCTGCCATATCTTTCCATTTTAGCAAATGTTAGGGAGAGCTTAATTCTCACAAACATACTCCAGAAACCAAATGTATCAGTTACAGTGCCTTTGGCTGCAAGGAACTTGGAAAACCTGATTCAACTGATTGAAACAATAATGCATTTATGATCTCATATAACATATTCTCCAGGCATAATGAATTCCCTGGCTCTACAGCATTATCTTACCATTCTGCACCTGTCCACAGAACAGTCCCCCTCAAAGCACCAAGAGGACTGCGTAACCGTGACTGCATCCTGGGGAAAAGACACTGTATTTTTCTGCTTGTCTTGTTTAAATCAGCAAGTAATTCTTTCCTGAAACTTCTCACATTTCTCTAACCATAAACTCATCACATGGCCACAGCTATATAATTCGTTAGCAAGAGTAATGGGACCACCAAGACATACCTAAACAGCCCTTGTTAGCAAGTGGCCAGAGGGAGGAGAAAGAGATCTGAACCTTTCACAGCTCTCTACGTCAGCAATTTCCAACCTTTTTCATCTTCTGGCACAAATAAACTAACTACTAAAATTCTGCAGCACACCAAAAAGTACATTTCTTGCCCATCTGACAGAAAAAAATAGTTATAATTCTCCTAGATTTACAGAAAAATAATAATTATCTTCCCTTTTTCTCTCACATAACTTTAAAAAAAAATCAGGTACCTATACTTGTATATAAGGATTTCTGTTATCAAGAATTAACCAATCAAAAAAAAAAAGAAAAGAAAAAAGAATTAACCAATCAGACATAACATTGTTATTCGATGTGACCATAAGATGCAACTCTATTATATGATCTATGTACTTATGGTTCAAGACAGGGCATTCACGCTGGACAGCTATTGTGTTGGCTGTTGTCATTTTAAGATTTGACAACCTAAGGGACAAGAGGTCAGTGCCCCTGACTAAACAGTCAGGTCCTGCATGTTTTAAAAATTCTTGCAGCATACAGGTTGAAAATACCTGCTCTAGACATTCCAATATAGCCATATTTGAGAACAAGTTGTTTAAAAGCTTTCTTAGTCCAAGTCTTAGTTGGAAATTATCACAATACCTGCTCTTGGAATGAGGAACACTGGGCTAGTGCCACTATTGCCATCTCTTAGCATATTGTCATTCCCTAGTTGAGGAAACTCATAAGATTTTACCATCGTATTTTCTCTTCCACAGGGATAGACTTAAGGATACTTTTATATTCTGGGTAGCTGAATACACTGAAGCTAAGGTTTGTCCTAAGATTGGCTGAGAAATGCTTAGTCCAAGATATTGATAATAATGGAATTGCTAATACTGCTTCTATCAAGGGTAAAGGATGAAATGGAATGAATGGTCTCTCACATATTGATTCAAACCACAATTCATTATGTGTCACATTCATTAATGGCATGTGACACAACTTCATTTGAGTGTGAGTGTGAGAATTTTGCAAGGGTTTCATTTCTGCGCATGTAGAAGTGACACCATAATGGGGGAAGTCTCATGGAAAAGTTAAAGAGCATCACAAACATTTTACCAGGCAAAAGTTATTTGGACTTTGGCTAATAGCATGTTTTATGTAGAGAAAATACTACACAGTTAAGTATCTTATGCCACCGTGTAAAGTTGTCGACTGTCTGTGAGTTGGAAACAGCTACCCATCAGCAACCCTACGCATCATGGCAATCAGCAGTGGAGAAAAAGCCCATGGCCATTACCAGCATTGATGGTCATATAATATGCTCCACTGAGAGCAAAATCACCACCAATTTCAGGGGCAGGGAAGTTATTTGCTGCCTGGCACTTACTCTACAATCACTGTGCGACAAACCAAGAAATAAATATGGTTTAGTGATGTAGAGAACAGTAAATAGCATGCAAGGAGTGAGACTTGCTTTAATTTTCTCTGTGATAACTCAGCAAATGCTCTTGAGCCCCTTAAGGGGGGCAAAGAATTTCAGAGACTCGCTAGAGCTGCTCATGTTTTTCCATCCGATTTTTCTTTACTGGTAGAAAAAGCTCCCAGGGAGAGGCATTTGTGTGAAGGTAAAACAAAAATGTAATAGAATTTAAGAACAGAATTTCTTTGTTTTTCTGACCATTGTGGCACTTACTTTTGACAGTCTACTGAGCTTCCCTTTCACCTGTCCCTTCTTTCTTCTCAAGAGAACTCTATCACACTATTTCTCTTTCTACCTCTATCTCTTTCTCTCTGGAAAAGAAGAAGAAGGGGGGAGAAGTGGATAAAGCAGTTGGTGAGATTCTTAAGACAAGACAAAGCTTTTCCTTTTCTCTTGCTTTCAGAAGATAGTCATATTTAAAATCCAGTTTTTTCTACATTATAATTCCCTCTAGTTATTCTCCTACTCAGTGACCTCCTTCATAGAAGCAACTTTGCATAGCTGCACACAGGATCATTAGAGGTAAGATGGTAACAGACACCAGGCTTTCTTTGCCTTGGTTGGAGCCAGACTGGCCATGGTAGCATTGCATCATGGGTAATTGTCTCAGCATTCCGGGAAGTAGACTTCTGTGGTAAAGGAAGCAAAGATGATAGGTGAGCTTTGAATAGGAGATAGGAACAGGCAGCAACAGTCAAGTGCCTAAGGCATCTGTTCACTTAGCAATTCAGTTAAAAAAAAAAAATAATAATCTTAACCTCAAGGGAAGGTAACTCCTGAATGTACAACTATCCTTGAGTTATAGTAAAGATAAGGGTAAATGATGATTTAATGAAAGGCATTCTTTTGTCAGTTAAAAAGGTTCTAAATGTTGTATTCTACATCTCGTGTGTTAGAATTTATGTGTTAATGGTATGATTCCCATTAGTTCCTCTAAGGCTGTGGTAAAATTTGGACTTGTTTTGTGTGGTAAAAACCCATCAGAAAAAAATGTACAATTGACCATGCATCAAACATGCATTCTCAACATCCATAAACTTTTACAGGATTTTCTATATGTGCTGATGTGTGTGTGTTTTTTTTCTCATGCATTGTATAACATATACAAACAGAATTTTCAAAAGATAATAAAATGTACACATAAGTTAAAGTGCACATAAGTTAAATAACACCTTATTCCCACACCCCAATATGTCGTCCAGCATAGTCTCTGAGGTGCTCACACTGAAGCCCCTGACTTAGAAGTAGGAATAATAGGACATTATGTCAAATCGAGATGAGAAGCCTCCGTTTAGCCATTTACAGGCTGTGAGACTCTGAATCTGGTTTCTAGATTCCAAGGGGGTAATGGGTTTTATTAAAAGATTCGCATAAGATGATGTTTACAGGTTATTTCTTATTGTCTCTGTGCTTTTTCCCTACCACCATAGTGTGGCTCAATAAATGCCCAGCCATTTTTAATACTCATCATTACACATCTGAAGTTCTGCTGGGGTCAGAGGGGCCAATATAATGTCTTTTTCTATAAAAACAAGTCAAAGGGACATGTTTCAATACAAGGAAAGCGTTAATGAAAAATCTTCATTGATAGACAATAAAGAAAAACCCACCAGGACAGACAAAAGGAATGATAAGGGATGGTAAGTAGTTACTTACTATATTTATTATCCAGAAAGGAATACAGATTATATATTTCATGAGCCAGATGGGAATAGTTATTTAATCCACAGTAACGAGTACTCTAAATGGTTCTATTGAATCTCTACTTGAAAGTGTACTTCAGAAGAGTTGCAGGCTATGAGGGAATAAAGCAAGAAACAAATGTAATGGTTAAAGGATATTTTTGCTAAAGCTTAATTAAACTTCAGATTTTGTATCATTCGTGTATAATCTTCAAAAGATTTTTTTTTTCTGGAAAAGAGACCAGGAAGGGTGCTATAAAATTAGCCTTAGAGCTATGTAGATTTTGAAGGGCCCTTAAGGAAAAAGAAAAGAAAAAACAGAAAAGAAAAAAACCACAGATTTCAATTTGAAGCGAAGAATTGAAATTGCTTTCTGGCATCTCACACTTCCAGCAACATTGGTACCTACTTGAAATGAACAACTGCTAAAGGAAACAGCTGGTAGAAAGCTGTTAGTGCAAAGCAAAGTGCAATATGCATGCTGTAATTAGTTTGCAATCATTACTCAGTCCACTGTTGGAGGAAAACCTTCATTGGATCACACTAAAAGCATTCCTATCATTGAGCAAAATTAGGACCACTCTTCCCCCCAAACCAGATAAAACCCTCATCTCCACTGTAGTTGATGATAACGTGATTTTTTTAATGTGGTCAGAGTGACAACTGGACCATAAAAAAGGTTTGTTTACATGAAAGTGAGCAGTGTCCTAAAATAATAGCTAAACATTTTTTAGTGTTTACTATATGCTAGATTGGTATTGTCCAAAGGAAATATAATGCAAGTCACAAATGTGAGCCACATAAAGAAACAGAATTTGCCATAGTTGGTTTAGATCAGTGGATAGAGCATTGACTTGCAGACTGAAGGGTTCCCGGTCTGATTCCATTCAAAGGCACATGCTTGGGTTGTGGGCTAGATCCCCAGTCAAGGGAGTGCAGGAGGCAGCCAATCAATTTCTCATCACTGATGTTTCTATCTCTCTCTCCCTCTCACTTCCTCACTGAAATCAATAAAAATATATTTAAAAAAAAAGAGAAAGTAAAATTTACTAGTAGTCACATTAAAAAAGAAGAAATTGTACCTTAGTTCAGGCTGCTTTAAGAAAATATTATAGAGTGGGTGGCTTAACCAACAGATATTTTTTTCTCATAATCTGGAGTTTGAAAGTCCAAAATCAGGATGTCTGTTGAGAACTCTTTTCCTGGTTTGCAGATGCCAGTGCTCTAGCTGCATCCTCACAAGAAGGAGAAAAAGAGGGCTCTAGTCTCTTCTCCTTCTTAGAAGGGCACTAATCTCATCATACGGGGCTCCACCTTCAAGGTCTCATTTAAACCTAATTACTTCCCAAAGACCTCCCTTCTCAGATACCATCACATGGGCAGTTAGGGCTTTAGCATATGAATTTTGGAAGGAGCGGGAGAAAGGGGTGAGTGACACAACATTCACTCCAAAGCAGCAAGTAAAATTAATTTTAATATTGTATTTTATTTAAAAGAGTCTACAAAAAATATTATATTTTCAGCGTTAATTTAAAAAACTATTAATGAGGATTGTTACATACATTTTTTCCTACTAAATCTAAATCTGGTGTGTAATTTGCACTTACAGCACACTACAATGTGGACTAGCCACATTTCAAGTGCTCAATAGTAGCATATAGTTAGTGGCTTCCATATTGAATAACACAGTCTTAAATGATTTACATGTATTATATCTTGTAATTCTTTTAATCATCTTGTGGTATTGTAACTATTGTCTCTATTTATGGACAAGAAAATGGGATTACAAAGAGAACAAATAAGGTAAGCTGAAAGGGCAGCCTCAAGAAAAATACAGGTAATCTGATTTTAGAGCCTTACTCATTAGCACTGTGGTGCCCCATCTCATGTCCTTTTATTTTGGATAGCTAACGGACTATTATTCCTACCCAGCAAGAGGATTCGAAAATTATAAAGATTGCCATGAAAAGTTAACAATAGATAATAATAATAGACTTCATTTTTTCAGCTGTTTCCATAACAGCCATATTATAGGTAAATATTGTTTATTGTTATGCCTATTTTACAGTTTTGGAAACTGAGACACAGAGATATTAAATCACTTGCCCAAGATCTCAGAGCCAAGATGTTTGGAGTTGTTATTTAACCCCAGAAGCTAAGCATTACCAGTAACCATGGGTTTGTTTCTGTTAATAGATCTGATACTAAAATAGACAGAAACATTCCATAGTAGGTAGAAATTATAACCAGGCCAGAGTAAAAGAAAGAAAATAAGCCCACTTAAATAATTCAGAAAAGAAATCTTTAAGATAACACAGAAGATAGTAATTTTTAGTGAAGATTAAAATTTTTTGGTGAATTTGATGTGCAATAAATAACACTTGATATGAGAAAAGACAGGAGTTTTCCACATAAGAAGACAAGCTGTTACATACAGCTTGGCATTGGGAAAATGGATGGACAGTCCACTGAATTTTTATTTCATGGTCTTTCCATGATACTTGTTCCAAAATTCCAGCCATTAGAATTTCCATTTGGAATTACCACATCAAAGCAAGATTGTTAACTAACCATTAAAGAAATACACAGGGAAGATATCCCATATACTATATGTCAATAAAAGAAGTTACAGACTAGTACAACCATTTCTGTTGAAACAATAACAGCTATAATTCACATACAATACAGTGTGGAAATAATGAATATCAGTGGTTATGGGACTATAGAGGAAGTTACATGGAACCTAAATTTTTTCATTATATATTTTTGTAATGTTTTAATTTTTATAACCAGCATAGATTACAATGGTAAAACTTTAGATGGATGGATGGATGGATGGATGGATGAATTTTTGCTTCTTTGGAAGATACTGAGGCACAGAGGCTGAAGACATGTCAGTGAAAAGACAGTTCTGTGGAAGTAAAGGTTAGAGATGGAGAAAGGTGAAAGGTAAAACAAGGCAGTCCCTAACAGGAAAAGTCAAAGGCAAGTCAATGGAAGAACAGAAAAGAAGGGGGAACTTCAGAATGCTATTCAATGTCACTGTCCTTATGGTATATAAATGCAATAAGGAACCGTATCTATGAGAAATTTCTTTCTCAGACTTAACTTTCAAATTTTGCCATGACTCTGACCTAAATCCTTTGCACTATCTGCCTACCTAATCTCATGTCCCAATGACAAATCCTAAAGTTATATTTCCAGAACAGACCTCTTCTTTGTCTTACAAATCCATATAACAGCTGGTGGAAAGTCATTTGGAAATGAGTACATATGTGTGCACCAAAAGATGCATACAAGAATGTGTTTAGCAGCACTATTCATGAGAGCCAAAAATGGAACAACTTTATACAGCAATGAGAATGGATGAACCACAACTACTCACAGAGAAATGAATAAAGCTTACAAACAAGATATTGGACTAAAGAAGACAGACATAAGAGTACCTACTGAATAGTAGTACTATCCATATCGAGTTCTTTAAAGGGACAAAACTAATATATGGTATTAGGAATCGGGGTACTGGTTGCCTTTGGAGAGTAGTTCTTAGAAGGCAGCACGTGGTGGCCTTCTGAGGTACAGTAATGTTTTATGGGAGCTGGTTACATGAGCATGTTCAATGTGAGATAATCCATCATGTGATACATTCTTTGTGTACATTTCTATACGCATGTTCTAGATTTACAAAAAGCTTTAAAATATATTTTCGAACTCTCACAAATTGACTGATCAACATATTTTCAGATAAAGATGTAAATTATATTTTTAGGTTGCCAAAATAAGAATTTTGTATACTCGCTAAATTCCTCTTGGCCTCCTCTGGTCTTAAAAATTTTAGGTCAGCGGACAATTTATCCGTCATCTTGGTGTATTCTTCCTAATCCAGTCATCTGTTGCCCCGACAACTTCAAAGTCTGACCATTGTCATTTGATTCAGGTAACTGGCCTATTGTCCTTGTTTTTTTTCCATTGAAACACCAGAGTGTAGCTGCAATAATTACCTAATGGATTTGTAGTGTGTAAGCTAATCCATAACACCAGGAACACAATAAGCACTCAATTATTTCTGATTGTTTACAGTACTCAAAATTCTGGATTTACATTTGTTGTCATACAGACAGATCTTTACTTATAAATGCTTCACTTACAAGGAAAAGCACTCAGGTTCAAAAATTATGTACCATTTATATATACTAGTTATAATTGATTTAAGGTTATTTATTTTAAATTTAGTAATATAAACTCTGAATGACATCCAGTAAAATTCTAGTCTTCCTAGGCACAGGAAACTGTAATCTATTCTCATTCCAGTGTACTCTTCTAAGTTGCAATAAACAATTCTCAAGCACAATACACTATGTTTACTTGGATTAGCAGAGAAATCAAAACAGCCTATTCATTTCTCATTGCATTATTATTTTAATTAATATAAGTCACACAGGTGCAATGTGTGATGGGAATTATTTATGAATTAATAAATAAACACATTTCAAAAGAACTATATAAAAAATGCCTTGCAAAAAAAAATGGAGACTATTATCAGAAAGCTTTTGGGCTATTGGGCTATAAGCAAACATGGGGGAAAAATGACAGTGAGAAATTTCCAACAGTAACCTCTCTGGAGGGAAACAAAGCAGTTCAATAGAAGTTTACAGCTGTACAAAAAAGACTGAGTTAACGGTAAATTTAAAAAATCCTGAGAAAATGATAAGCTCACTGAACATCCTTTCAAAAGAAAGAAAGAAAAATAGAAACCTGGGATTCAAATAATATCTCGTGGCTTTAAAAAGCTTTTTATCCAAGGACCCATCCACTTCACAAAAACAAATTCATTACTTTTCTACACACACTTTTGATTGTGGGTAAGTGCTATGTTATTGCAACCTTTTGTAGGCAGAAGAAATGGAAGTAGAGAGAACACCCACAGCACAGATTGGTAATCAGCTCAGAATAGGGTGTCAGACGCCTCTGTCAAATCCAACTGTTCCAGCAACTCTCCTACTTTTTTGCCCCTTGCTTGGATGAGCACAACCTGACGGGTAACTGAGATGAAAACAATGTTACTGCAACGCTCAGTATTTAGAATATTAGCTTTCTTCCAGGCTGCTTTGCAGACATTACCTCATTAATCTTCATAACATCTTTAAGGAAGGAGGAGGGAATGGTCTCCGCCCTCATTTAATGGATGGGGTAGCAATTGCTTAAGGCCAATGATTCAATGTCAGGGCTGAAGACATTCTCCAAAGCCTAAGGTGGGACACCATAAGACACTTGAGGAGTAAGTGTAGCTCTTCAGGGTAGCCCACAGCATCAAAAGACAACAAATGTTTATCCAAGGCAGTCTAGGCACACCCTGCTGTGGAAGGGACAAAAAAAGAAAAATGGGGGAAAGCTGGAAGAATGACCATGACATGTGCACTCCACTCAAAGAGTTCACATGCATTCATTTATTCATCACTTATTCAACAAATGGAAGCCTCCCAGGTGTGGGGGACACAAATACAAATCAGACCTTGCCTTTAAGAAAATTAGTCTAGTAGCCTAATCAGACTCTAAAAACTTGGAGCAATACATATGAAATAAAAGTCATGACCAGATTATTATGGAAGCGCACAGGAAAAACACTGAAGTCAGCTTAAGGGAGTCAGAGAAGGCTTCTCAAAGTACTTGTGGCTTGTCCTGAGATTCACAGAATAACTGAAGTTTAATTATGGGAAGGGCATTTCAAAGTAGAAGCATGAGTTCTTAAGGGGTTGTTTTAACTTTAGCAGGTGGCTCTGCTGGTTGAGGCCCAGGTTACCGTGGAAGAATATTAGCAGACCTGAGAAAATAAAGGGGGTGATGTCAGTGCCTGAGGAGCTGCATGCATCAAGTTCAGGAATGTGAACTTCACCACAAAGGCTTTGGGGACCTACCAGGATTATGAGGACATTAGTAGGATAGTTCCTGCAGTAAAATACCAGTAGAGCACGTAGACTAGAATGGGAGGTACTAGCCATCCTTCTTGTTATATTGGGCCTGGGTGTTCCAAGCATGTTTACCTGGGCCCATCAACGCTGGGGTGAAGGGAGCCCCAGGAAAGAGTGGCAGAAGTTCAGGAGACAGGGTGTTTTTTTTTTCCTACTCTCTGTTCTGAACTCTGCCTTTCTTGGCTAGACCAGACTAGAATATCTGAAGTTGACACGGAGCAACCAATTAGGATAACCATAGGATAGCAGATCAAGTATTTCCCCCATTATTTATCCTGAAGAGGATATGAAGCATTTAAAGCTTTTTACCAAGAACTTTGGGACATCCTGTTGCATTATGAGCACTCCCTTGGCACAGGTGTTCTCCATGCTTATCACAATTTTATATTTAAACAAGGCAGGGTAGGGACGGCGAGCAGATCTGTATCACGGGTTATAATTGTCAACTAGTGAGACTAAACATCCATTTACATATGAGGATTGGAGAGGTGTTTTATATACTTTACAAATTGTCCCACAAATTATCTTATTTGGATCTTTACAACATGCTTGTGAGTATGTAGGACATGTAATTCTATTTCTGCTGATGACTAGAGAAAATAAAGCTTGGAGATTTCAAAGATTTGTCTGGGTTAAAAGAAGAGTCAGACTCTACTACACAGCTTCCCGACTCCTTCCCTGCCCAGACATTTGCTCAGATGCCCTAATGAGACTGAGAGAATCTAAAAAGACTGATGATGGGCAGGATCATGACTGACTGAAAATAGGTGAGGTCTGTGAAAGGCAGATGGGGAATCCCTTCCCCTCAGTCACTGATGTGTTCCAGCAAGTTCTCGGGCACGCCAGGGACCGAACCGACCTAGGAAATCCTCAAAGGGAGCCCGCAGGTGGAATGGACCATGATCAGACTACCTTCAAGCTCTCCTTCCCCGTGTAGGTGGGAACAGGAAACCAACTTTCCCTAAGAACCTCTGACCCAAGCATTTCTAGGGCCTGAGATTCTGGCCCATGTCTGGGTAGAAGAAATATCACCAACGCAAGACTGTATTATATTTAATTGTGATAACAACAACTCTTGAAGAAACTCCATGCTACTACTCACAATACTTGCTTAAAGATGTGCTCTCACTAAAGTCTTGGAGAAAATCAATACAGCAGTAAATTAAAGGAACAGCACAGTTTTCCAAGGGACAATGTAAAAATGTCTTTACTGCTAATGTTCCTTCTGGTGGTGCTTTTGGGATTTAATTCTAATCAATATAATACATCCTCAAAAGTGCTAAAGCTAATATTTCCCTAAGTCAACTTAAACTTAACCTCAAATTTGAAAATTTCATGAGCCTCCTGTGGATAGTGACATGACTTCCCAATGATCAAGGTCTTCCTAGGGTATCTACATACCATACTGGACAGGAGTTCCAGCATTCTGGTCTTCAGTTCCTGAATCCAGTTCCTCTGTTATCACCACCACTCCCTTATCCCTAGTTTCTTGCCTTTTCAAAAACACTTTCACAAGGATGTCCTTGCTGTCTTCCAGTAAACCTGTGAGACAAGCAGCCCTCTAAGGGCACTCAAAGCTTCTATTATAATATATCTATTTTAGACCTATGTTGACCTAGTAAACTTGATTTCAATCATTTGTATATCTCTAGTGTTAAAACCTTGTATAATTCAAAAACATTTTTAATGCAGTCAGAGGAAGAAATGAAAAAAGGAAGTAAAAGATAATAGGTAGTGATGCCTAGTTTACAAACACACACCGAAAACTTAAGTGGCCTGACCTTGGTGGTCACACAACTGTACAGCAGCAGATTTAGCTGTAGTCTCAGCACTCTGACCCACAGTTCCAGGATAGTAATTCCAAACTCTGGTGCCAACAGCATTTGGAGAAATCTAGCTCCTTCCCAGTGATGGGCAGAGAGAATGGAAGCTTATTGGAGTCCCTGTTTCATCTTCTCTGTGATTTTCCCCAGGCAGAAGGAATGGGTCTTTCACTCATCCCTTGTACATATCTCTCTGCTCAGGCTCTGCCTTCAGATTATTTGTTATGTTTCTGAATCCCTCCCAAAGATCTTCAGTGTCCTGCCTTCAGAACGTAGCATTCAGTCAGTGCTTAGTAGATAGACTATACAGAAGAAAGAAAGCAGAGGTGGAATAACAAAACAATGCATCTTTTAGTTTATTTATTAAACAAACATCTAAGATATTTTATGGAATAATACTGTCAAGAAAACCAGAGAAAAACATCTCCCAAGTTGTGTTTTAGAGAAAAGCACCCAGCTAAGCTATGCTATACTTGATTTCATTAGTGTAGTAAATATACATTTTTAGAAGATAAAAAAAGCAGGAATATGGAAAGCAAACCCTCAAAAATATTCAAGCAGGAGTTAAAAATGGTGATGACTTCTCTGCCAATGGAACATGAGCTGAAGCATAGAAGCTGACTCTCCTTCCACACACATGTACTCCATCCCATTGGCACCCAGATCATAGGGGATCAGGCTAATATTCATAGGCTTCCTGAGAGGAGACACAGCTCAAAGCTCTGCAAACATGGATGCACAGACATTCAGATCTCAGGTTAAATGGTGCTCCCAGGAAAGGGCTTTGTGGACCACACTATCTGAAACAGGCACCTGGGCACTTACTCTCACATCACTGTATTTGGCTTCTCTGCATAGCACCAATCATTAGTTAACATCTTTTATTATTTGTTTATTTTCTCACCAGCCTCTGCCCATTGAAATGCAAGCACCGTGAGGGCAAGAACCCTGCCTGTCTCATCATCAGCCTATCAATCCCTGGATCCTGAACCGATTTGTTTCACAGTGGACGGTCAATAAATATTTGTTGAATAAAATGATCTTCTAGTCCATCATAGCCTTCCTTTTACAGATAAGGAAGACAGGTCCACAAAGACAAAACTATCTCAACACAGCTTTTTGGTGGAGAAGAAGAAAGAAAGAAACCAATCACTTAGTTTCTAGACCCATGTTTTTTCAACTGTTTTGAGTTCATTTTGCCTGTGTATTCAGATGGTACATAAAACTGAGGGGAAAAATGGAAATATAATGGGAGTATGGGAGGATTTGCAATATAATTTTGAGCAAACCTTTAATCAATTGAGAATATGCTGCCTTTAAAATTCTAACCAAAGTTAAAGAATAGATATAATAATTTACATAGTGCAAATCAGGAACCATGATGAAATACTCTTCCCTTAAACACTTCTTCACAAGTTAGTGTCTGTAAATTATTCCATTAGAAAGCTATTCTTTAGGATTAAGGCGTTGACTTCTTAGACCTTTTTTTGTCAAAAGCAAAGTCCCCCTGAAAACTCTTAGTTGTTTAAGCCAACACCATTCTAAACTCTCTTCTATTCTGCACTCTTTTTAGAGGCTCCAAAAGCTAAATACTGGTGTTCCCATCATCCCTTGCAACCAGGAGGAATATATAACGAAGATCTAGCCAATGAAACATAAAGTGAAATCTATGAGGAGTCTTTGAGGACAGTTTTTAATTTCCTAATAAATGTCAAACATTGAAGCTTTTTCTTTCCTCACTTATTTCTGCCTTCAACATGTATTCGATGTCTGGACCTTTGATAGCCATGTTGTAACCATGAGGGAAATATCAAACAGATCTGAGAGGTTCCAGCTTGACATCATTGAGCCTCTAAAATACCATCAGTAGCTCCCTGCCTCCAGAGTTTCAGAATGTGAGAAAAATACTTTTTTATTTGCATAAATAAGGCACAGTTGGGTTAACCCACAGTTAGTTGGGTCCTTCTTTACATGCAATAGAATTCCTATCGAGCAAAAAAATTTTAATTACCAATTATTTTGTAAGTAAAGAGCCAGAAAACTAAAGACTCAAATCTCACTCTCCTCATGTTCAATCTCCTAACAGTTCTTTGGAAGCCATGGGCAAGACTGCCCACTGATGTCCATTAGTCTCCAGGGGCCCCAGAGCAGAGTGGGAGAAGACAGGAAGTGAATCTGGAAAGGCAAATGGAAGTCAGCTAGGACAACTAGTAGTTTCTAGATTCCTCTTCTTAGGAACAAAATCCTTATATTAAATGAAACAGACGTACCAACCCAATACTCCAGTCAGGTGAGAGCAGGGCTCACCCAGCAGAGGAAGAGCCAGTGTGCCATGCTCTCCACCACCTTTTGACCCCTGTGGCAGCACCTCTGCGCCCCCACCTCCCAACTGCACCTCTGCTAAGCTGAGGCATGCCTGAAAAATGAATTTGCAAACCACAAATATATAGGATTGTCGGATAAAATACAGGGCATCCTTCAGTTTAATTTGAATCACAGTTATACAACAAATATTGCATTAGGCATACTTAAATTACATTTTTACTTTTTTGTGTATCTGATATTAAAATTTACCTGTGAATCCGATTATTTTTATTTGATAATTCTGACCACCTAATCATTCATAACATTATTTAGCACAGATCTGAAGGGACAGGACACAGAAGAGTCAAGTTTTTATAAAGGAGAGAGAATATAAAACTGAAAATGGAAGAGAAATATAGAAAGGTAACTTAAAAAGGTCTGAAAATAGACATTATCTAGTTCACGATTTTGTCCAAGACTGGCTATGAAAAGACCATGGCAGCTTTTCCTGCTAAACTACGTCTTCCATGTATTTCCAAAGGTCCCAGGTATAGTCCATTTGCTTTCTTAGAAGTTGAAAAATACGAAGGAACCCACAGGAAGGGGAAGAAGGGCATGAAGCATTGCTATCAACGTCTTCAAATCCTGGCTCCTCGAAAGACTCCCAATCTGGGACATTTGGCTGTTTTCAGAGGCAGAAAATGTTCTTCATCCAATTAAATAAAATGAGGCAGAAGCCAGGTGGAATGCTTCCAGTTAAATACTTGCTCCTCTTATCTTCTCGTTCACACCCTTCCCCTCATTATCACAACAGAGCACATCAAGCGCACCCTCCGTTTCTAATGAAGATGTTCCCACTGTATTCCTAATGAAAACAGTGCACGCATAATAGCCCCTTTCCTTTATGAAAGATGTGAGTGACATGGAAGCCCCAAAGTTGCCTGGAAAAGCTGGCACACAGGTCAGGTCCCTTCGTGAATTTCTGGCTATAGCGAAGAGAGCAGGACATAGAATGTTTAAAAATTCCTTTATTAGAAATTCAGTTCACAGTCCTCATGCCTAATGCCAGTTTATTTAAAAAAAAAATTAAGACTCATTTGGAAATTATGTTCAGAATCCTATGAAAAGCTAAATAGAAGTACACAAATCAGAACAGGTTATCAAAATCTGTACCTTTACGAATCCCTAACTGGCTCAGCTTGCTGGGTTGAAAATTGAAGCCAAGATCACGGTGCTCCAATTCAAAAAAGGAAGACAAATTGGAACAAACAACCAAAAGTGTTGCTGATGTTTATGAGCAATGTGGTTTATTATAAGAAAAGCCAAGACTGAAATACTCTGTGACTCTGATACTTGTGAAACAAAACGTTACCTGTGCAGAGAAACAGAAGAAAGCCTTTATAGAATTAATGATTCATTCGCAAGTAGATTTTTTTTTAATTCAATAATGGAAAAGATTGGGACATATGTGGGAGGTGGGAGCATGTGAAGCCATCTCCATTTTGCCCTATTTTTAGACGAGGAGTGAAGTCACTCCGGGAGCCGGGAAGAAGCCAGAGTACAGTTCTGCTCTGACTGCTCGCTGGGTGACTGCACCTCTGCACTGTGTACTGTTCTAGGCTACTTAGCAATTGCTCTCCTCCAAATGGATTTGGAAATATTTTTCCTGATGCTACAAAATGATCATTTTAAAAATAAATATCAAAAGCTGACAGTTGATTTTTAGATATTTTGGAGAGATAGTCTCTATCTATCTACATCTACATCTCCAAAATATCCAGTTATCTCCAAACCAGAGAGATAGACAGATACATGCATGCATCTTCTTCTAAAGAAACATTCTTCATCTAATGTTAGAGAGGACTCTCAAACATGTCTAAATAATAAGGAATTTTAAGTTGTGACATCCACCTTATATTAAATGATCCACCAGCCAAAGTCTGTTTGGCTTCTTAATGTCCTCGCTGTGAAAAAGGTTTTCTCTCTTTTTATTTTAGTACATGTATTTCTGCTCCAAAATAGATACGGTTTAGTTAAACTAACTTCCTGTGCCCTGCTGGGGGTCTGTGTGATGAGAACTATTTTACCCAAACTTAACACAATTACCCTGCTGCTGGTCATGCAAGGCTGGAGTAAACAAAAACATTAAGGGGAGTTAGGATGTTATTAGCCAAGTGTTTTCCTCCATTTCTGGCTATGCGTCAAGGCAGCCACCCAACCTGAATAAGATCAAAAGTGTGTGTTCAGGCACATTTCTTACATCTGCAGACATCGACAGTCAATGACTTCAAAGTCATTTTCTTTGACAGCACTTTTGAATTTTAAAGACAAGAACTTGTACTTTTATCATGAAGTGCTGTATACAAACAGTATCATATCACTGATCACATGTGACAGAATTGCAAGGTTAGATACACACCATCCTCTTTAAGGAGCGGCAGACATGATGCAGTTTATTTGAAATTACCGTAACAGGAAATATCTGATTTATTTACTTTCTTATGAAATTCATGCAACAGACATTAGTGCGTTGCCTATTAATATGTGAATGAAATTTCTATTAAAAGCACATCTTCGCTTTTATGGAATATTGACCTTTGCATATGCTAATTTTTTCAAATTCCCAGGATGCCCACTATATATTAATCTTAGGCAAACTGAGGCATCAAAAATTCTAGAGTTCCTATTGCTTCATAAAATGAAAAGCATTTAAGCTGTGTTGCTCCTATTTCCCCCGGGGAACTGGCAGGCTAGCCATCAGATTTTCTAGTTTTCACAACCGTTATGAAAGCAGCTAATTCCCATTCTGTTTAATATATCTGGAGCAGTTCTTATTCTTTCTCCCTTTTTGCAACTGAATTCAGACTGATACGAATGCACTTCATTATGTTATAACTTGAAATCTATGAATGAAATACAGGGAAATCCTCTATTTCATTAAACAGAGTATTGTATTAATTAAAAAGGCTGAACAAAAGGCTTTATTCTCTTTCCTTTGACACATAGGGCCTTCATCCTAAAACAGAAAGTCACATTTCGTCACACCTCCTTCTCTTTGATCATGCAGATCTTCCAAAAGCTTATATGCCCTCTGGCCCAAAGTCATTTTCTCATCTGAGAATTTTCTTTGCTTTTCAAGATGAAACTCCTCCTTGAAGCCATTGCTGATCCTGGCTCCAATGCCTACACTCCCTTGACATCCCTTTGGAATCTCTACTTAGCACTTGCATGCTAACCTCACTTTACATTGTTCTGGGAAAAGTACTGTAAACTCAAAATTATGATATCTTAAAGATGAAAAAACATCCATTGATGTAATAACTGAATCTCACTCCCCATATGTGGCACTGGGACCAAAATCTTCAGCTGAAATCTCTAGAAACAATTTGGCTGCCTCTGGTAGGAAGGGAGAGAAAAGGATTGAAGGAGGTTGAAGTGAGTAGACCGCAGCCTTTAGGGTTGCTGCAGATCCCATCTTTTTACCCCTGATGCTTAGAGCCTGGACCTTGCAGCTAGTCAGCCTCCCCCTTGTATCCAAATTGTTTAAGGAGTTGCCTGTCTTATCCTGAGTCCCAATCAGGATCTGATATCTTCCCAAGAGAATCTTCCCTGTTCTAATCTTCTCTTAGTGGGGACTTTTGTTTTAGCACTTACACTCATTCTATCACTATTTTTTTTCAACATGCTGTCTTTGACATATACTTAAAGGCAGTGGACATAATACTTTGTAGCTTTCATGTTTATTGCATAAAATGCTCATTCAATATTTGTTAAATGATTAAATATACTATATTTCAAGTATGTTTCACACAACTCGACAGATATCATTTGAAACTTCCTTTACTCAACAAATATTGATTAATCATCTACTGTGGACTTAGTTTACCAAAACACAAATATCAATTTGACTCAATTATTGCATTTAAGGATAGCCCTTAAGTCAAATCCTTAAAGGCTTTTAAATATTTGAGCTATGTTATAATGTATTTTTTGTTTGTTTCCAACAAAGTTCTATTTATCATCATATTTTTAGCAAAATATTTATCATAGAATTTATCAGCACAATGCCTGACCCAAAAAAGGTAAACTAGAATAACAGTTTGTTTGTTTAATAAATATTTATTGTTCAGATTACATTTGTTTCTCTTTTTTCCCCCCATAGCTCCCCTCTACCTGGCTTCCATCCCTCCCTCTATCCTTACCTCCCCAGCATTGTCCTCATTCATAGGTGTATAAGTTTTGTCTAGTCTCTCCCCACACCTCCCTTACCCCTTTCCCCCTGAGAATTGACTGTCCACTCCCTTTCTATGCTCCTGATTCTATTATATTCACCAGTTTATTCTGTTCATCAGATTTTTAATTCATTTAATTTTTAGATTCACTTGTTGATAGATATGTATTTGTTGTTCATAATTTTTATCTTTACCTTTTTCTTCTTCCTCTTCTTAAAGAGTACCTTTCAGCATTTCATATAATACTGGTTTGGCATTGATGAACTCCTTTAGCTTTTTCTTATCTGTGAAGCTCTTTATCTGCCCTATCAATCATAGAATGATAGCTTTGCTGGGTAGAGCATTCTTGGTTGTAAGTTCTTGCTATTCATCACTTTGAATATTTCTTGCCACTCCCATCTGGTCTGCATAGTTTCTGTTGAGAAATCAGTTGACAATCGTATGGGTGCTCCCTTTTAGGTAATTAACTGTTTTTCTCTTGCTGCTTTTAATATTCTCTCTTTGTCTTTTGCTCTTGGTATTTTGATTATGATGTGTCTTGGTTGGGTCCTCTTTGGATTCCTTTCATTTGGGGTTCTGTGTGCTTCCTGGACTTGTAAGTCTATTTCTTTCACCAGGTGGGGGAAGTTTTCAGTCATTATTTCTTCAAATAGGTTTTCAGTACCTTGCTCTCTCTCTTCTTCTAGCACCCCCATAAATCTGATGTTGGTACGCTTGAAGTTGTCCCAGAGACTCCTTACACTATCTTCACATTTTTTGGATTCTTTTTTCTTTTTGCCTTTCCAGTTGAGTGTTTTCTGCTTCTTTATATTTCAGATTTTTGACTTAATTCTTGCCTTCCTCTAGTCTACTGTTAGGTCTCTGTATAATAATTTTTATTTCAGTCAGTGTATGTTTAGTTTCTAGTTGGTCCTTTTTCATCTCCTCTTGAGTCTTATTAAATTTATCCATCTTTTCTAGGAAATTCTTGAAAAACCTTATAACCATGGTTTTGAACTCTATATCCAGTCATTTGTTTCCCTCCATTTTTTTTTTTTGTGTGTGTGTGTGATCTGTTCCTTTGTCTCTGCATTTTCACTATGCCAGGAGAACTTACGTGCTGAAGTCAGCCTTATGATAAAAGACTTACAAAACTGCAAAAGCCTCTCTGTTGAGCTTGGATAGGGTGGAGACTCAGAGCACCTTGGCTTTCAGTCAGCCCCACCCTATGCAGCCCCTGGGTCTAAAGTGTCTTTTCATAATCACTGGAGCCTTCTTGTGCACACGTGCATGCATGTTTCTAGTCCGCTGCCTTTCTGCCCCCGCTGCGCTCCAGAATCTATATGAGTCTGGGTCCCCAGGGTCTTGCCTGAAACTGGGATTCAGTGGAGTTAGAAGTGGTGCAGCTGGGAGGCTCTGTCTCCTGCCTACTAGAGAAAGCTAGTGACACAATCAGCATTCTGTCAGTGGCATGCACGACCCCAGACTTCTGTCCTTTTGAAACTCTCCTAAATTTCTGGGCACTCCTCCCTTTTCACTGTCCAGACTCCCCCTGTATGAGTCTTGCCCAGACCTGTGTTCAGTGTTGTAGGATAAGGGGTTCAGTGCAGTTGGGAGTCTCAGTCTCCCTCCCACCAGAGGAAGCCAGCCATGTACTCTGCCATCCGCTCTCCCCACACGCACTTCTCTGTACCTCACCTTTTTGCAGCTCCTCTGAGTCTCCGTGAGACCCTCTTTTTTTTCTAGTTGTAGAATTTCCACTCAGCCAACTTTCCTGTGGTTCTGGATGATGTTCATTCTGTCTTTTAGTTGTAGTTTTGAAATTGTTCTGCAAGGCAGCAGTTTAGGTGTCACCTATACTACCATCTTGGTTCTCCCCTCAGAATAACAGTTTAGATATTTTAAGACTCATCCATGTTTAGCATATATTTCAACTAGAGGCCCGGTGCACAAAATTCATACACTGGGGTGGGGTGTCCCTTAGCCCGGTGTGCACTGTTTCTCAACCTAGGATGACTTGGCAGACATCCCTCTTGCAGTAAGGGACACCTCGCTTCTTACTGCCTGCTTGCTAGCTGCTCCTTACCACTCAGCTTGCTGCTCCTTAGTGTTGCTGTGGAGGCGGAAGAGGTTCCTACCACTGCCACTGCGCTCGCCAGCCATGATCCCAGCCTCTGGCTGAGTGACACTTTCCCTGTGGGAGCACATTGACCACCAGGGGGCAGCTCCTGCATTGAGCATCTGCCCCCTGATGGTCAGTGCACATCATAGAGATCAGTCATTCTGCCGGTCATTTTCTTGTTTGATCGATTTGCATATTAGGGTTTTATTACATAGGATAGTGCATTTCTTTTTTTTTTCCTTTAATTTTTATTTTACTTTTCAATTAAGGGGAATTAAACTATTATATTAGTTTCAGATGTACAACCCAATGATTAGACATATAACTTACTAACTAATCACCCTGACAAATCTAGTACCCATCTGACACTAAACAGCCTACCTAATAAAAGGGTAATGTGCAAACTAACTCACTCTGTCACAAGATGGTGGCACCCATAGTGGCCGGGGTGCTGGATGCTGGCAGCGTCACCCCGGCAATGCACCCCAGTGCCCCACATGCCTTGGCCCACTGTCCAGAGGCTGACTGGGGCACAGGATACTGGCATCATTGCAGGCTAGGCTGAGGGACTCTCCCCTTATGCACAAATTTTGTGCACTGGGCCTCTACTAGTTATTACAATATTATTAACTATATTCCCTAAGCTGTACTTTACATCCTGTGACTATTCTGTAGCTACCAATTTGTACTCAATCCCTTCACCTTTTTTTCCCATCCCCCAACTTCTTCTCATCTTGCAATGATCAAGATGTTCTCTATCTATGAGTCTGTTTCTGTTTTCTTTGTGGTTTTCTCTTACATGTATAGTATATACCACAATGTGTTTACAGCTTAGCTTCTAATGAACCGCTGTGTTATTTCCAGTGTTAGATTATTACAAATAATGCTGCTATAAATATTTTTATAAGTATTTGTCATTACTGTTGGATAAATATCTAGGAGTAGAATGTCTGGCTTATATAGTAGATCTACATTGAAGTTTTTAAGAAACTTCCAAACAATTTTCTAAAGTGGTTGTACCATTTGACATTCCCACCAGCAGAGCAGGAGAATTCCAGTTGCTCACATCCTCATTAACACTTGGCTTGGTCAAACCTTTTACTTTTCATCATTCTAATCGTTATGTAGTGGTATCTCATTGTGGCTTTAATTTTTCCCTAATTACTAGTGAGGATGAATATATTTTTACATGCATAATAAAAATCTATCTATGCTCTTTAGTAAAATGTCAGCTAAAATCTACCATTTTTTCAAATTGAATCATTTATTACTAATAAAAATTGAGACTTCAATATATAGTCGGCATACAAATACTTATAAATATTTTCTCCCATTCTGTGGCTTGTCTTTGCATTTTCTAATAGTATCTTTTGAACAGCAGAAGTTCTTAATTTTGATAAAGCTCAATTTATCAGAATTCTAGATTGACAGTTCTTTTTTCATTAGTACACTAATGATTTATTCCATTGTCTTCTGACATGCATTATTTCTAATGTGAAATCTACTATCATTCTTATATTTCTTTGTCATAACTTGTCTTTATTTAGATTGCTGTTTAATATATTATTGGTTATCATTGGTTTTTAGCAATTTGATTATGCTGTACCTTGGTGTCATTTTTAGTGCTTCTTGTGCTTGTGGTTCATTGAGCTTCTTGTATCTGAAGGTTTATAATTTTCATCAAACCGGGTATTATTTCTTTAAATTAGTTTTCCTCTCCCCTTCCAAATTAAACATATATTAGACCACTTGAAGTATCCCCACTCTTTTTATATTTCTCACATCTGTATGTAACCTATTCAATCTCCCTTATAGTTTCTTAAACACATGGAATAGAGTAATAATACATGTTTTTCATGTCCTTGTTTAGTAATTCTATCACCTGTGTAATTTCTGGCTCACTTCTAAATTATTGATTTTTCTCCTTGTAATGGGTGGTTGGTTTTGTTTTGTTTCTTCTTATTTTGAATGCCTAGTAATTTCTACCAGTTGTCACTCATTGTGAATTTTATCTTGCTGAGTGTTGGATCTTTTTGCATTTCTATGACATTTTTGGAGCCTTTTGGAATGTAATTAAGTTATTTGAAAAGTTTGAGGCTTTTGAGTCTGGCTTTTAAGCTCTGTTAGGTGGTATAGTTCCTACCCACCTGGTTTTGGGAGAAGAAAAACTATATTAAGTCCTGTGTGGGCTCTAGGATTGTTTTCTTATTCTTAATCATGGTTCTTTCCTTAGCTTCACATACTTCCCTCACATGCACAAATTCATCATATTCAGTTAAAGACTCAAGTACCTTGTCCTGAATTCATTCGTTCTTCTCCTTCTTTTCCTTCTCTCTCTCTCTCTCTCTCTCTCTCTCCCCTGTACTACATCTTGTGAACTTTAATCACATTGGCCTCCCCAGATCCCAATTCCATCTACCAAAACTCAAGCCCACACAGTCAGCCAATGCCAGGGTCCCCCTCCCTGCATTGTGCCCTGGAGACTTTATCCAGGCACGAAGCTATGGCAATTATACAGCCACTTGGTTTGTTTCCAGGATCTCAGAGAGCACTGCCTGTTGCCTGATTTCTAATGTCTTGAAAACTATGATATAAGTTTTCTTGGTGCCTTTATCTTGGTTGGAAATAGAACTCATATTTCATTTTCTCGTGTATTCAGAGGCCTTTATATTGTTTTATATGAAAGTTATCCTTACCCATAATTGCTTAGATCACCACTCAGGGACGTGCAATTAGAATTGTAGATCTGTTGGGATTAAGAGACTTTAGAAACTGTCCGTCTAACTTTCTCTTTACAATTGAGAGGAAAAAGAAGAGCAGGCAGTTTAAGTGAAGCCTCTGCAGTCACACAGCTGCCTGTAGCAACAGAGCCCGTGAGAGACCTCAGTGCATGCGTGGCTCTGCACTCTCCTAAAACCTATGCAATATTATGAGTCTCTATTTTGTCAGAAAAGCTGCCATTGAGCAGAAGAAGGCTCCAAATTTATAGTCCAGGATGTGATCAACGACTCACCCTGAAGGTTTTAGTCTAATTTGAATGTGCCAAATTCTCTGTCCCTAAATATCAGATAAAGATTCTTAGCCCTGGTTTAAAGGAAAGGAGTCCTGCCTCATAAACAGGAAAAATGGGAAAGTAGAGATATGACAGTGGATGTCATATCTCACGTGTCCCTGACCCTTTACAGTACTTTACTTCAAGAAATACTTGGGAGCTACCAGCCCCTTTATTGGAATCTGAGTGCTTATCTTTCCTAACTTCAGCTTGTCCTGGCTTCTCTGATCTCTGACCTTGCCACCTTGATCTTTGCCACAGCAAATGAATATGGGTAAGTAGAAAGAGACTAAGGAAGTCTTTATTGCCAATAAGAATTTTTTTGAAGGGAGGCAACAAGTTTTTCTCTCTAATCTTAAGTGTACAAAAACTACAGCATCAATCAATTAATTTTCTTCTAGAAAATATCTGATACCATAAGAAATTAGATTTTCTGGCATATTTCCTTTGAAATATATCACTTGATAATGGTGATTTTGCCTCCCTCCCCCCATTGTAGTATAATATATATTTTCTTAAGGTTAATAAGGATGTGTTAGAATACACATCATGTAAAATAAAATATACCAGGAAGAAATTTTATCTCCCAATATGTTGAGAAACGGCTGATTTCTTATGTATATTCTACATCATCTTGCTCAAGTTACTTTACTTCATATAAAGTTAATTTAATTTTCAGTTACCTTAAGTTTCAGTAAATGGTAATTCCCACTTGCTCAAAGGAAATGTCTTGAGAATCAAAGCGTTATGGTTAAAACAAGGCTGTGATGACATTAAAATGTGCAGCATAAAGGAAAACTCTGATAAAAGTGACTTAAATACTGGGACTTTATAATTCAGACATTAAATGAATTGGGTGTTAAAAGTGAGTAATCGGTATACGCAGAGGGTTTCATTGATTTGTGAAGATTATTTTAGTTATTCAGTTCTATCCTTTGGGAAATTTTGCTACAGCACTAGCCTAACTAAAAGTGGCACACTCCCAACTAACAGATTTTAATTTATGACCAATGTCTCTTCATTGTAGCCATTTTACTCTATCTGTTCAGAAAAGGGCAGTTATATGAACTAGTCTGAATATATTCTACTCTGGGTCAAGGAGACATACCCATAGCCAGTGCCAAGGCTCCCATCAATATGATTCTATGGCAATGAAGCTTATAAAATTAAAGTAGAAGGCTATAATCCTTTCTAAATGGTTTGTATAAAATAAGAAATATTCTATATTTTTAGTGCTCAAATAAGCACCAAAAACAACCACATAATAGAAATTAATATTGTTTAAAAGTGGAACATATACATAAATATATACATTCATACATATAAAGTACTATCAAGCATACTGCAAATATGTCTAATAGATTATTATAATGATGGACAATCAAAACACTTAACAATTCACCCTGGCCAGTTTGATCAGTGGTTAGAAAGTCTACCTGCAGACTGAAGGGTCACAAGTTCAATTTCAAGTCAAGTCAAGGGCATGTACATCCTAGTACCTGGATTGCAGGCTCAATCTCTGGCCCAGTCAGGGCACAAGTGGGAGGCAACCAATCTCTCTCAAGTTGATGTTTCTCTCTCTCTCTTTCTATCCCCCTCCTTACCTCCACTCTTTTAAAAAATAAATAAATGAAAAAATATCTTCGGATTTTGATTATGAACCTCTATAGTAATTCTTGAAGTCAAATAGCATCTGTCCTCTAACTTACTCTTCTCTTTCAATATTGTATCGGCTATTCTGGCTCTTTGGCCTCATACAAACTTTAGAATCAATTTGTTGATATCTACAAAATAGCTTACTAGGATTTTGATTGAGATTGTATTGAATATACAGATCAGATTGGGAAGAACTGACATCTTGATGATATTAAGTGTTTCTATCCATGAACATGGAATAGTTCTACATTTATTTAGTTCTTGATTTCATTCGTCAGAGTTTTGAAGTTTTTCTACTTTAGTATTTTATTTTGGGAGCACTAATATAAATGATAATAATACTTTTAATTTCAAATTCTACTTGTTCTTTGCTATTATATAGGAAAGTAATTAAATTTTGTATATTAACTTTGAGTCCTACAACCTTGCCACAATCACTTATTA
This sequence comes from Lasiurus borealis, assembly GCA_004026805.1. NCBI lineage: Eukaryota > Metazoa > Chordata > Mammalia > Chiroptera > Vespertilionidae > Lasiurus > Lasiurus borealis. Next base: position 42,159 of record PVJN01004139.1, on the reverse strand, counting down.
GTTCCAGGAGTTTGTGGATTCTTTCATATTTTCTACATATGCAATCATGTCATCTGTGAACAAAGACAGCTTTATGTCTTCCTTCCCAATCTATATATATTTTATTTCCTTTTCTTACCTTATTGCATTAGGAAGAACTTTTACTACCATGTTGAAAAGGAGTAAGAGGGGACATCCTTGTTTTGTCCCTGCTCTTAGTGGGAAAGCTTCAAATTTCTTACCATTAAGAATTAAGTTAGGTATAGGTTTTTGTTTGTTTGTTTTGTTTTTGGTAAGTAGCTTTAATCAAGTTGGGAAAGTTCCCTTCTATTTCTAGTTTTCTGAGAATTTTTTTCATAAATGGCTATTAGCAGTTGCATTCTACATCACTGAGAAATACATTCCAGTACTGGCCCGGAGGTAGTCTAATGTACAAAGAGAAAGAAAATAATCATACTGCCTTGAAGATTTCTAGTTAAACATGGTGAGTTGAATATTCACATTTCTCTCTGCTTTGCAAGCCATTCTAAAATGGTAGAAAGCATGAACCAATAAGAGATCTGACAGCAGCCCAAGGGAAGTAAATAATAAGTTGAAGGCTTGAAAACAGGATAATTATCAAGTTATTTAGCAGAGAGGAGAAAATTAAAAATTGTGTGCCCGTAGAAGGGGAAATCTACAAGAAGTAAGCCAATTAGTTCCACAGAGCTGCAGAAGAAGTGAGGATTGGGGGTGTTGAAAACACAAGAAATTCTAAGTTGTTCTAAGGAATATTCTAACTCCTGAATCCCTTCCACTTTTCTCTGCCACACCAGGGTGTGGAAAACCGCTCCTCTCCCACAGCCCACAATCTTCAATAAAACGGAAAAAGATTCTGGACTTAAGAACATCTGGCAGATTCAAGAGCACGGCTGAAGAATTTTGATGAAAATAAAGGGATTAAGTGAAAGGCTACCTACTGAAAATTGATCTTCCTTCACCTCATCCTTGCTTTCTTCCATTTGTCAGAGAAATAACATTTTGACAGTCAAAATAAAATTATTGATGAGTTATGTGAGAACCAGCATTGTATTCCACAAAATTAAAGGAGACATTCATACTAAACATATGAAATGATGCCGTGAGCCTTCTGCATGTCATTTGCGTTTTCAAGTAATTGCCCTGATTATAACTTAAACTTCTCTCATTACATCAGTTTGTCCTGAGGGAGTCCTCTAGAATCCTACCTCATGTTGACATTAGTGAATAGGAGGCCACAGGAGGTCAGCAAGAAGCAAACAGATTTGCCACTCTTGTCTGCTCTGAAAAAATTCTACAACAGGAGGAATAGGGGACCCCAATTCTTTGGTGAAATATCCACATGAAGGCATTTTAATCTGTTAAAGTGTTTCCAGGTAATATTTTCGCTGTGAATGCTTTTAGTGTTGCTGTGGTTGTTGTTTTTTACTATTCAGAAAATTTGCACACTAAAATACTTTCATTTGAGAATCACTTTAATTGTCCAAGCAAGTTTCAATATATCCAATATACTTCCTATTTACTATGGCTTAGCTAGTATGTCTCATTCTAATTTATTCCCCATTCCACTTGGTATGATGTGATGTTACAGAGAAGGATTTTATGCTGCTGTAATTTGCTACAGTTATCTGTTGTTGTTTTTTTCATGACATGAAGTTGAAAAGTTTGAAAAATAACATATTACTACACAATTTAGAAAATCCCTTTGGCTGAAACTGGTTTGGCTCAGTGGATAGAGTGTTGGCTTGCAGACTGGAAGGTCCTGGGATCAATTCCAGTCAAGGACACATACCTTGGTTGCGGGCACATCCCCATTGGGGGTTGTGCAGGAGGCGGCTGATTGATGTCTCTTTCTCATCGATGTTTCTGACTCTCTATCTCTCTCCTTTCTTCTCTGTGAAAAATCAATAAAATATATTTAAAAAATATTTTTAGAAAATTCCTTTGGAAACATTAGAATTACTCAGAATGATTTGTTATTAAAATGGTGTCAAACATGCAAACGTCCTTAACATATAGGACAATAACCATGCTTTCGCAGAGACCAAACATTTCCTCAATAAACATTCAGTCTCAATTCCCAACCACCGACTACATAAACTTGGAAATGACTTTGGCAAGTCTCCTTCCAACTTAACTGGCTTCTCCTTTTTGTATTGATAAAAATCTCTAAAGGAGCAACCAATTACAAAATGTACTTGGAATATTATATTAACACTAGTCCAATTGTCTCAACGTGGAAAAGCTGAAATAAACTGTTTCCACATGGCAAGGTTTTTATCTTAAAGTTTATTTAATAAGCCTAATGTTGAAATAAAATGGAACTAATACAAAACCATTATGGAAAGTTTGATATTTCATTAAATAGCATTTAATTTTTGGATATATTCTTAATTTTGCAAATCTCTCAACAAGTATATGAAACCATTACACATAAACTTGGCAGACATTCAGTTAAAGTTAACGTGTTGATATAGTAGATAACCAAAACACTAAATCAATACAATTCACTTCTTTTGCTTAAATGGAAATCTTTAGGGACATAGCTTAGTATTGTATTATTCTCAATATAGTAGTTTCTCAGATGAAAAACAAATGTTGCTGTCAGACTTATCTAGTCTCTACCAGTTGAAGTCACTTAAGCCCTATGCCTAAAGATTCAGTTCCATCATGTGGCACCAATCTTATCCAGAGAAAAACTATTAGTCAGGACTCTCCAGAGAAAGAAAACCATAAGAAAGGAAGGGAGAGGGGAGGGAGGGAAATATTTATTCATTATAAGGAATTAGCTAACACAATTATAGTCTGAGAAGTTTCAAGATCTGTGTGTGGTCAGCAAGCTGGAGACTCAACAGAGCCAATGGTGTAAGTTCCAACCTAAAAGCCGGCAGGGTCTAGGCCTAGGAAGAGTCAATTTCGTAGCTCCACTGTGAAGGCAGAAGAAGACCTTTGTCCCAGCCCATGGCAGTAGGGGAGAAGGAGTTTCTCTTACTCAGCCTTTGTTGTTCTATTTAAGTTTGCAATTGGATGAGGCCCACCCACACTGGGGAGGGCAATCTGCCTTACTCAGTCTGCCAATTCAAATGTTAATCTCATCCAGAAATACCCTCACAGACACACCCAGAATGTTTGGCCAAATGTCTGGGTACCAGTGGCCCAATAAAATTGACATATAAAATTAACTATGGCAGAAGCGTAATGGGAGCCTGAGACCTGGCCATCGGGACTGCTGAGAAGTTCCAAAACCTTAGAGTGGCACACATTCCTGATTATGATGTCTGTCAGCATCTCTCTGAATTTCATTCCACTGTCTACTTTTACTGAACTATTTGCATTTAATTCCTAGAATACACCACATTCTCACACATTCCTTTCTTGGCACAGACCATTTCCTCTGCCTAAAATGCTTCTCCTCAGCTACCTTTCCTGGATAACACCTATTCACTATTTAGAACTCAGGATAGCTGTCAGTTCAGGAAATTCTTCCCTCACCCTCACTCTCCATGCTCAGCCTGCATTATGGTCTCTACTCTGCTCTTCTCTCTAATAAAATGCTGAATTATAATTATCTAGTCAGTAGTGACTCAACTGTCTCCTTCTAAGTAGACCCTGAGGCTGAATCTTACTCATTTTTGTAACACCAGTAACTAGCAAAAATGTTGAGCATATAATGAGAGCTGAAGAAATAATTATCTGACGAATGAATCTGAAAGTGCTTCAAGTCCAAAGTCCCAGGATCCAATGGAACCAACTAGCCCTGGGCCTTCAAGCAAATCTTCCTCCTTCTCAGCCATACTGTTCCAGTCTCCGTGGCTCTTCTATTTTGGTTTCCTGGATCCACTGGCCAGCTTTCCTCTGGTTCTGGGCCCTACTCTGAATACCAGGCTGGAGGTCAGCCTACTCATGAGGTGAGAATCCTACTTCCCACACTGTTCCCCACTCCCATGTGGCTTGTTGACCTGTCTCCTCCTGTCTGGCCCCACTCAACACATTGAAATTCTCTCCTTAGATACCAATTTTGCTCAATCCAAGCACTTTATTGTTCTATATGGACTGATCACTGAGAGGTGAGCCTACTCCAAGGTCAAGTTTTCAAATCTCATAGCCCACAAAGCACCAGCTTCTTCCTCTTTTTTTTTTTAATCAATCTGACATGATTAAATTACCTTTGTTTGACATTCTATTATAATCACTTGCTTTCTTCTTGGAGATAATATGAGCAACAATATATTAAGCTGAACTCAAAAGAAGAAAAATCAAAGACAAAAAGTGAAAAAAATGCATAGGTGATTATTGATCTCTTTGGATTCAAGCACAAAGGCCTACTTACAAAGTAAGACTAATTTCATTTTATAAAACATATCAAGATATGAAATTTATCTACTGTCACCTAGTCACTCATTTTTCATTGTACATCTGTAAAATGATGTACCCTTGTACATCAGACCTCTAGTGTTAAATATATAAGAAAATTCAACCTCAAAGCTTTTTTTTTTCTAAAAACTTGACTCAAAATAACTTAATTTGTAGAAGTAAAATTCACTTTTAAAAAGAAACATGTAATGCCTGGCCAGCATGGCACAGTTCAGTTCCTGGACAGAACACATGCCTCGGTTGCGGGCTTGATCCCCAGTGTGGGGTGTGCAGGAGGCAGCTGAACAATCAATGATTCTCTCTCATCAGTGATGTTTTTCTCTCTGTCCCACTCCCTTCCTCTCTGAAATCAATAAAAATATATTTAAAAAGAAAAGAAACATGTAACATCATTAAGAATAGTCATTTTAGAGATCTGCAAGATCTGAAAGCATTTCCAAGTATTTGAGTAAAGATATAATATTTGTACATTTTAATGTACAAATCCTGGTACATCTGCCTTAAAAAATACCTTCATTATTTCAGATGTTTATTTCTTTTTCCTCCTCACTTCAGTTTGGAAAATCATACAATTTATTTTATTGAAGAATCATATTTTGAAAGAAATATAAAATCTTTTTAAATAACTACTTTTCAAATGTAGAACTCCTATTGCCTAATGTTGTCATGAAGCATCTTTGTGCATGATATTAATTGGGATTGATTCATTTGGAGAAATCAAGAATATAATAATTTACTTTCCCACAACAATGGAGTCATCTTTCAAAACACTGACATACTGTCCATAAAAAGGCCAAGTTATTTTTGTTTCCTGGATCTCACATTCAAGTCTCTCTTTCCTCACATCTCTCCTTTCATTTGCTGCAGCTGCTTTAGCATTGGCTAGGGAGCAAAAGGAGGTCACCCTCTACCATCCACCTGTTGTGATCTTCCCATTATACTGATTTGCCATCTCTACTCCACTGAATGCCATTAGGGGAAATATAAAATGTGGCAGTATTAGTCAGCATCAGCTTAAATCACGTATGTTGGCCATTCATTAACTTTCCTGACAATTCCCTATAAGTATCAAATGGTCAAAAATATAGTGCTGCTAGGATTTCTTTGGTCAACTGTCTTCTACCCTGAAATTTTCAAGGTTTGTATATTCAAACACATCTAGTATATCAAAACATTCTTATATTGCTCTTTGCGTCTTCCCTTGCCAACCTTCTGATTGAGTGTTTTGCTTGACTTGAATCTGCTTAAAGGATATGTGCCTTTATCCTTTTTTATTCTTATTGCATCTTTCAGCTTAAGTGTAAAACTTCTGGTTTTGTCATTTTTATCCCATAGAACATCACTATTTTTTTCTAATCTTTCATATTCATCTTATCTAGCTTTCCACTGTGATAAATTTCCCATTTGACTATAAGCTGCTTATAGAACTCTTATTTTGGCTAATTAGATTTAATTCTGAAAGCTGAGAAAGGACTAAATGTATTCCCTTCTGTCCCCTCACTTTCCACCTCCCCCCAAAATTTCTGCCTTTTCTGTAAGCATCTGGAACTTAAACCAGTGCTGGTCAGGTCCAGATGTCTATGTCATAATTCATGAGGTATCACCTTATGGGATACAATACAGGTTCTTGTGCCCCAACCCTTTTTCTGCCAAATTTCTCCCACCTGGTGCCTGCTCTTGGAATATCTCTGGAAGGTAAGCACTGCATTCTACAATTACAGATGGAAATGCACATACAGGTGGAGGAGAGAAAATGATTTAAATTTACTTCAATTTAAATTTTCTGAGACTTAAGAGAACATTTTTTAAAGCAGTGCCAATCAGAGATAGGTGCTAAGTGCCAAAAACTTAAGGAGATGAAATTTTTCTACTTCAGTTTGCCCAGGTATTATCTATACAGCATGGTTCAGGCTCAGCCAGGGATCAAGGCCTCATGAGAAGAAGTGGCTTTGGTAAGGGGATCCAGACTGCTTTAGACTGTGCAATGGGGAGCACAAGTCACTCTAGAGTGTCCTTTCTCCTCTTCTTTTACTTTCTCTTTTCTAGAAGGTAACCTGAACTCAATTAAACTTCAAACTCTAACGTCTGGAGCAACACTGCATGGAATAGACAGATTATTTTCTATGTTTAGCATGACCATAGTTTAGTATATGGCCTACATACAATATGTGGCATAATTATTGCCATTATTTTGAGTGCACAATTAACTTATTCTCTCTACATGTGCCTGTAGGCATAACAACTCCATAGCAAAAGTGAGACCACACTCTAAATGATTTTGCTGGAAGTAAAATTATAGAATCTATTGGAACAAAAATAGGCAAAAAAAAAATAAATAAGACAACCAAAAAATCAAAACACAATTAAGCATATCCTTCTTATGTTAGCTTATTAAATTAACCTACAACAAATCCAGAAAAAAACTTTTAAAAAATTAAGTATTTTTCAGTCTACTGAAAATATTAAATTTTAATATTAAAATATTAAAAGCATTTCATTTCAGTTCTGAAATGTTTCAAAGCACATGTACACACAGTTAATAACAACTTCGCCAACTAATAAGTATTCCAAAGTGTTGCAGTAAAATCATGACTCTATTACCCCCAAGGACCTAAGAGAATAAAATTAAAAATAAATAAAAAATAAGTAAATAAATAAATAAAGCATAGAATCAAAAACTCAAACTTGAACTTAGAGATTTCCCAGAGACTACAGAAACACTGTTCCAGTTTCTGTACCTGACCAACTCTTCTATCTCTTCAGTCTTGACTGAGTCTATTCCTTTCACACCCTCAAACCTGCCTCATCATTAATTAGTGTGTGTGTGTGTGTGTGTACTCTTTTTTTGCAGGCTCCTTTTATCTTTATCTACTAACATGCTGAACCATAGCAATGTCCAAGATTCAAAGAACAAAATGCTGCTCTTAGAAAGTATTTTACTGTATTATTCTATTATCTACCAAAGAGAGCAATATCTATCTACTCTCTTATGACTGTTTTTGAACAGATAGTACACATACATGGTACAAAATTCAAAATAACATGCATTCTTTAAAGCATATTTTTATTTTAGATTGTCTTAACTTTATAAATATTTTGTAAATATTTTGGGACTGAACTTTTACACCTTAATATATTGACAACATTCATTTATATCACTGCATGTGACCATAGGTCATTCATATTGACAAAAATAGAATATTTAAATATAACATTTACTCTCTTGTGTCATTTTGCATAATTTTCAGATTTTTGCTGTTTCAAGAATGCACTATGTGTCTTTGGTTGTAATGGACAAACGTTGTTCTTAGATAAATACCTAGGAGTGGAATTGCTAGATGTTAAGGAATGTGAATATTCAACTTTAAAAGATAATACCAAACTGTTTTCTAAAGTGTTTGAATCAATTCACACTCCCACCAGTGATAGATAAGAAGAGACTCTGGATTTGCATCCTTTCCAACACTTGGTACTGTCAGATTTTAATATTTGCCAATAAAAGTGATATAAAGTATTATCTTATTAAGATCTAGATATTTGTATTTCCCTGATGACTAATGATGTAAACATATTTTCATATGTTTAGTGCACATGTGTTTTCTGATCTGTATAGTGGATATGCATGTTTTTTGTCCATTTTTATAATGAATTCTTTAAATGTTATTATTGACTAGAAGCCCAGTGCACGAATTCATGCATGGGTAGGGTCCAGCCAGCCTGGCCCCAATCAGGGCAGATTGGGGCTGGACCTGTCGGGAGAAGGAGATGGTGAGAGGTTGGCCAGCCAGCCCGCCTGGATCAGGCCCAATCAGGTTCCCCAATCAGGGCCAGGCTGGCTGGGGAAGGGACTGTGGGTGATTGGCAAGTGGGCCCTGCCCCCAGTTGGGATTGGGGGGCCGAATGGGGGCAGGGCTGGCTAGGGGAAGGGACTGTGGGCCAATTAGGGTGGTGGGGGCCCATCAGAGGCATGGCCAGCCAGGAGCAGGGGCTGCAGGAGGTTGGCCACCCATCCCCATCCCCTATTAGGGTGTGGTGGGATGCGATCAGGGGCAGGCCAGCTGGGTGAAGGGCTGCAAGCCTATTGTGGTGGGTTGGGCTGATGGTGGCATGGCTGGTGGGGGGGGCAGAGGGGAAAGGAAAGGGACATTTGGCAGGCAGGTCCCACTCTTGATTGGGGTGGAAGAGTCCAATCAGGGGCAGATCGGCAGGGGCCATTTATTGGACAGCCTTGCCTTTCTCTATTGATCTTATTTGCCATTTCTATAAAATTCCAAGGTTCTATATATTCTTAGGTGTATTTGGGTATCTGTGCTATTTGTTAACTTTGGTTCTCCATTGCTGATACCACACTATTTTAATTACTATGATGTCATAAGTCCTAATATTTAATAGGGCTCATCTCTCCTCTCTGATCTTCTTTCTCTCTGCTCTCCCGTCACCCCAATGCTCTTGCTTCCTAAACCTAAAGATTTTATTAATGGTAATACTTACCATTCTAGAACTCATACAGAGTAGACCTGAAATAACATGGTGTCATTTTTAAAATGTAATGAAACATTAGCCCTACTAATGTTTGTTCTACTTATCTGTGTGTTCATTGGTTGATTCTTATATGTGCCCTGACCAAGGGTAAAACCAATCCAGCCACCATTTTCAAAGTCATCTTTGTTTCTTCCTTTACAGTCTATTTCCAAAGTTCAGTTGGATTTTTTTGTGCAATATCCCTTTTACATTCTTATTATCTTCTTTCAAGTTCACATCCTAACAATTTCCCTGTCTACACTACTGAATCAGTCTTTTTCCTAATTGCTCTTCTTTTGATATTCCCTACCACAAGTAATCAATACACCACTGCCAGATTATTTAATAAAGAGTACAACTCCAATTATATAACTCACAACCCATTAATAACTAATCACCCCCTCACATCCAATGTACAAACCCCTTGGCATCCAGTACCCTTAAGTAAGGCCCAAACTATCTTTATGACCATGTTTGCAAGTACTTCTCCCCATTAAATGGGACTTTTTTTAAGTGGAAAGAACATAAGTGTTAAATCAGACATATTTGATTTCAAATTCCAATCTGCTATTAGGAACTTGGATAAGTGCCTAAACAAACACGAGTCTCAGTTTCCACAACTAAAATTAAAAGCAAACAAACAAAAACAGATAATAACTAATAAAACTTAAGGAGATTAAATGCAATGATGTATGCAATTATAGTATTACTATATTTTTGTTTGCTACTAAACCTCCTACTGCATCTGGTTTAACCCTTTTATGAGTAATGAAATCTGAAAGACTTTTTATTTTTATCTTTTGTTTTATTTTGACATTATATGTAGCTATTTGTCCTGGCTATATTCTAGGCCAAGGATTGGCAAACTATTGCCCATAAACCAAATCCTGCCTACCTTGGACTTAACTCAGACATACCCAGTCATATTGTCTATGTCCGCTTTCATGCTACAACAATAGTGTGACAGGTGCCATATGGCCTGCAAAGCCTAAAATATTTGCTAGACTTTCTTTCCTCACTCCATATTCTCTCCCAGGTGTAGTGATTTTCAAATATGTCCACACATTTTTCAACAAAACTCCCTCCAAAAGGTGGAGCCCAGTCTCCATCCCCTTGAATATGGATTGGACTTAGTGCCTTGCTTATTACAAATAGGATGTGGCAGGAATTAGAGTGGCTTCCTAGAAAATCACAAGAGGCATTGTGGCTCCCATCTTGCTGTTTGAAGGACCAATTCTGGAAGAAGTCAACAACCATATCATGACAACATTTATGCAGCCCAAGGGGAGCCCCAGGTGGAGAACAGGCCTCCTGCCAACAGCCACCACCCAGTGAAACACCTTACAGGCTGATCCCTCGGGTTCAATCAAACCTTCAGATAATCTTGCTGATGGAAGCCCAGTCATATCTTCACTACAAACCCTATGAGCCTCCAAGCCAGACTTCCTGGCTAAACCATTCCTGACCTGACACACGTAACTTCAAGGATAAAACATGTTTAATATAATTTTAGGCCAGCAAGTTTTGGGTTAACATCCTCACAGAAATAACTAATTCACCAGACAACCTTCAGTTACTATCCACAGGCCAAAGACATTCAAAGATATACCTAAAGCCGGTGCGCTCAAACCTTTATATGTAACTGCCTATTCCACATCTCTTCTTAAATATCTAAAAAGTATGTATGTGCAATTTTGTGGTCTCTTCCCATTCAAATATGACCTTCCTTCAACATTCCCTATCTCAGTCAATAGCACAATGAACTTAATCTATAAGCTTCAAATCTGGTCATCTGTGATACTTCTTTTTCCTTCATGCCCTGCACCCAATCCATCACCAGGTCCAGTCAAATGAACTGCTATGTAGCTCTCAGATCAGAACATTGCTCTCCAGGAGCACTTTGAAGATACTATTTCTTTGTCTCTGGCATCTGTTGCTTATAAGGAGTCTGCTGTCAGAGCAGCATTCTTTGGAGTTAAGCTATCTTTCTCTCTGATAGCTTTTGAGATTTTCACTGCATCCTCAAGCCCCCAGATGGATTTGTTTTTATTTATCCTACCTAAGACGTGGGGTGATTTTTACAGTCTGGGGACTTAGACTGCTCTTCTACCCTCAAAAGCTCTCAACCATTGTCTCCCTGGATATTTATTGCCTTTGGACTATCTTCTGTATCAGTCAGGGTCCAATCAAGAGATGGACCCGCATCAGTGATTTTAACAGGCAGAGATTAATCTAAAGAATTGTTAATCAGGCAAAAGATAACAAGGAGGCTCCCAGGCATGGAGGCAGTAACTGCAGGAGGCTGTTACCACCAGTAGTGTTGGGGGAACAAAGAATAAGATTGGGATTATTAAAATTTAAAAGTTTATAGAAGGGAGCCTGAAGAACTAAAATTAATACTTTGGAGAAAGGTATGCTAGACAGCTGGCACTAGTGTTTCTGTAAGGATGCACCCAGGCTAGTTACACAAGTTTTTGGGAAAATTGCAAATTGGAATAACTGCTGCTACTGAAATGAACTGCCACTCCCAGGACCTTTCCCTAAGCCACTCATCCACTTTGAAAAACAGTGCCCCAAGGTTTTGGCACAAGTCCATTTCCCTCCTGCTTTCAAGCTCAGCTATATTTTAAGCACATCTGTGTGACAGAAGTGATTTGTCACTTGTCAAGAGTCTCTGTTTACTTCTCTTCATCTCAACCGTCCTCCCCCCAATCTCTTCCTTGAACTAGTCCCATCTTCTAATTTGTCTACCTGCATTCATGCCAGCATAGCTGCCATTTATTCATCCTGTGGCTAATGTTTTCTGAGGCCAATCTAAGGACATCAGGTCTTATTTAAATCCCTTCATATTACTCTTAAAAGAATAACAGAAATCTTTCATAAATCCCACAAGACCTCACACATCCTCACCCTGCTCACCGCTCCAGAACCTTACATCATGCTCCTTTTGCTCTTCTAACCTAGGACAAAGACTTTGCGTGTGCTGATGGCCCTGCTGGATCATGCCTCTCCCCACAGTTAACCATCACTCGTTCTTCAGATCACAAAGCAAATGCCATTTTCTCCGTGAAGCCTTCCTTGCTCCCTCAGACTAGCTCAGCTCTCTACTTACGGACTCATAGCCTTGGGATCTTCTGTTTATATAATTTATCTAGAATTATTTGATAATGTTTCTTCTACAGAGCTATAAACTTCAAAAGAGAAGAGATGTTAGCATCCTAAGTTCCTGGCAAGAGCTTTTGCACACAGTAGGCATTTAGTAGTTAAATAAATCATATTAAATGCTGACTGGATTTCTACATGCTTTCCACAAATCAGCCTGTGACATCCCTTTCCCTGAACTTCTGACACCCTCATAGAATTCACCTGGCATATTACCTTTCTTTCCTGCCATGGGTCTGGTATTCTCAGTATATCATTGATTAAGATCAGGGGCTTCTACATCATTGCTTTTGAGTTTCTAGTGTCTAATACAATGCCATAGTGATAGCATGCATCCAACAAATTCTTATGTAGTGATAATGATAAGAACTGAGTGCCATTCTAGTTAACACAGTAAAATTTTGCTAATTCAATTATTCCCCCAAGTAGTATGCAACTTTTAAAGCCTGCTCTTCTCACATAATTAAATGTTATAATTATCTAACACACTATTAAGCAATGCAAAATTTCATGGATATAAGCCCATTATTTCCAGCCCTTTATATTTTAAATCAATGATGTATTGTAGTAATTGTTGAAAACTCCTTTAAAATGCTTTACTTTGTCTGAAAACACAAATATCTTCAGATGGTGTTCAAAACAGTTTAAATTACCCAGATGTGGTGAACATGCAGTGAAATCTTAGAAAGGCCCTAAAGAATTCCCTGAGAATGATACATGAGCCAAGGACATGCCATTCGCGTGGAGGGTCTTTCTTCCCTGAACAAGTTTGATAAAATGCCTTCTCTTCCACTTTGACCTCAAGCACTTAGAAATCATGTTTTACAAAAGCCCTGTGGTCCATGATTATGACAAGCAGAATAGTGACTTCTGTCTCATATTTCTATTGTGCGTGGTTTATGACCTTAGTTTAAGGGAGTGCTTTTGCGGAAAAGTTTTAGACAGTTTTCACTCCCGTGCCTTTGTTGGCCTCCTCTATACTTTGTGAAGAACAGCTTTGCGCTTTCAAAGCTGGCTTCAAGCACAATGCCGTACCTCCACGGTCTTGTCCAACTGTTACAATAACCCCGCTTACAGCAGCTGCACACAAATATGCATTTACCAGAGTCCATGCTTCAGCAAACTTATCTTTGCCCTTTTTGTGAATTACATTGATTTTATTTAAGCACCCAAGCATGGTAGTATCCTATATCTCATTTTAAGAAAGAGGCTTTTGAATATTTTCTAATATCATACATAGAACTTTTCATCAAAGGCCATCAGGTTTACTGCAGCGTAACTTACACTGCAGACTTCCCTAAATTTAGCTTAACTTTTGTCCACTATGATTATCCAGATAAACATTCTAATTTGGTATATATATCTAGGAGGCTAATAGCCAATGCTTTGCCAAATAGCTAAAAGTATCAGCATAAATTTTATGTTCACACGTGACAACCAGACTCTCTATTGATAGTGATCTTAGGCCCTCGGGTCAACAAACTAAATACATCAATAGGCCTTGTCATAAATTTTCCAGACATTTGTAAAATCATAAAAGTTTTTCAACCTGAAATGAATACATATCTCATGAAGAAAATACTATTCTATAGGACTATTATGTAAAATATAGTAAGACCTCAAATTTTATGCTGCGTACAACATTTATTATAAGGGAACTTTATATATTTATAAAATTATTAACTACTAAAATAAATTTATCTATCCTCTATTCTTTTTTAAAATCCTCACCCGAGGATATGTTCATTGATGAGAGAGAGAAAGAGAGAGAGAGAGACAAAGAGAGAGAGAGGGAGGGGGGAGAAGAAGAAGAAGAGGAGGAGGAGGGGGAGGAGAAGCGGGAGGAGGAAGAAGAAGGGAAGGGAAGGGAAAGGATAAATATTGATTAGTTGCCTCCCACATGCACCCTGACCAGGGATCGAATCTGCAACCCAAGTATGTGCCCTGACTAGGAACTGATCGTGCAACCTTTTGGGCACAAGATAACAACCCCAACCCACTGAGCTACACTGGCCAGGGTTTATCCTCTATTCTTTTGGAATCCGAGTTGTTTGTATATCTCTAAAGGATTTTCCCATTCTATATTCCAGTCTGCCATTTTACTACATATGCATTATTTTTTCATAGAATTAAGAGATGTTGTCCATTTGCCAGACTCAAACACATACTTATTGCTGTGATTAATCAAAAATATATTTTGTAAACATAAAATAAAAAGGTGTTTTTCTTTAATATAGAAATTGATCTAAATACTTTGTAGCTTGTTTTAAGGTTCAAAATTGTGGTTAATTCTGGTCCAAATAAATATTTCCCCATCAGCCTAGGGGATCATTACGCTTATTTTATATAAAGCTAAGCCTCCAAATATGTTTTTTAATGACCATTAATACTTCATATTTAATAATGGACATATATAGTATTTTAATTTTTCCAAGACCATTCAATGAATAATGAAAGAGGAGAGTCCTAACAGATATGAGATTTAATAATAAATTAGTTCTATGTTAGTAGGAAAATGTATTAAGAACAATAAGTATTTACTCAATAAAAAAAACGTTGTTTTTTTGTTTTTGTTTTTTAGATTTTTGAAAATGGTTACATTCTATCAAGTTCAGCCTGGGATATGAAAGCTGCAATAAGGAAAGCACGGGTTTAATCGAAGGATGCACTGCTGTGTGATGTGGTCCAATCAGGTGCCAGAAAAGGGGGTCCTCTCTCTCACACACATACATTTGCACACACACTGAGACATACACTCACTCACACACCTATGCACACACTTGCTTGCACACACCCAGATACACACTCACACACAAACACATCCACACGCACAGGAGTTAGGCCTCCTCCTTTATATCTTCCAGTTCCTAGAAGATTTTCTATGGATGCTCCCTCTGAATCCACTTCTCAGTATATATCCAAAGGAAATTAAAGGCAATCCTGCTATTTGTGACAACATGGATGAAACTCAAGGGCATTTATGCTAAGTGAAATAAGTTAGAGAAAGACAAATACTATGTGATAACACTCCTATGTGGCATCTTAAACAGCCAAGCTTATAGAAACGAAGAGTAGAATGGTTGTTACCAGAGGCTGGGGATCATAGGGATTTGGAGAAGTTTGTTAAAGGGCGCTAAGAGGAGTAAATCCTGGAGATCCAATGCCCAGCATAGTGATTATAACTAATTATATTGCATCATATACTTCAGAGTTGATAAGCCTTTAGATCTTAAATATATTCACCAAAAATAAAACTTACAATTATGTGATGTGATAAAGGTGTTAGCTAACATTATGGTAGCAATCAGATTTCAATATATAAATGTATCAAATCCATACATACACCATAAACTTATACAAGGTTATTTGTCAATTATATCTTGTGTACACCCTTCACCACTCACTTCCTTCTTATGTCACCATCTTACTTACCAGAAACCAATGTTGAGACATACATGACCCCTTCCTTCAAGTATCTGTGTGCCTATCTGTTCCTTCTACTGGACCACAGTATCTATCTAGCCCACGGTCAATGCTTAATATGTTAGTTGACTAAATTCTTCTGTACATGTTTCTAGATAGAGAATGCAGATCTTAGCACTACAGAATGTAACAAGGTAGAGTCATTCATTTTGCGCAAAAGAGGTATCATTCACAGGTCACTGTCTTCTGAGCCTTCATGCTGTAATCACATCAATTAGCTAATCTTTGGCACAAAAGAAAGCTTCATTATTTTTTTCTTTTGGTCAACTTTTTGTCAATAATCAGAAATTGCTGCCAGGTGATTTCAGTGTTTCATGATTATAATTTCATATGAAACTTTGCTATACAATACAAGCTTCTCCCAGATTATGTACTTTGTATTGCCAAAAGTGATAGAGTCAGAAAGCACTTTTTAAAATCATTTTTCTCTTACAAAAAACATTGGAAAACATATATTACTTGCTTTTACATGGAAAAACATTCCATTTTCCAGATGCTAGCACTTCAGAAAATATTATAGATCTCTTGTTGAAATTTTTAGAAGTGATCCCGTTATCATATATTTTACACTCCTGGTCAAGCTGTCATCACTACCCATGCATTTCCATAACTACCTACATATGCCCATTTCCTTGAGGGAGGAGAAACAGGATAATGCTAAGTCTCCTGAAATGTCATATACATTTGAATTTTTGTATGTCAAGTCTCAGATCATCAAAAATCAAAGCATGGAAATTTTCTCTTGGAACACCAAATCTACATAAAATACTACCTTTAATGTAATCACTTTTTTAAGAGCCGAAAGTAATTCACCAACTTTTTCGACATTTTTTTTCCAACAGTACATAGCATCCATAGACAAAAAATGAAGGTGAGATGTTCCTAGGTAAATTTACCTTGGGGATAAGGAAAACATGTTTGAGTAGAGGAAACCTCCAAATAAACTGGAGATAGAGACTAATATGGAAACTGGGAAACCTACTGCCACAGATTCTTCCTTTAAATAGAGGCCTGGAAGACTATATTCTAGTTCATATTTCTAAAGAAAACATTAAATGGAAACCTACTTTCCTATTTCAACTGAGTTTCCTCCCGGAGCTGCCACCTCTTTGAAGAACTGGAATCATGTGCACCATGAAACAGCACAGCAAAACCTGAAATGCTGACGTTTGTTTGTTTGTTTGTTTGTTTGTTTGTTAGTTAATCCTCAGCTGAGGACGTTTTTGTTCATTGATTTCTGGAAAGAGTGGGAGGGAGGGGGAGAGATGGAGAGAAACATCCATGTGAGAGAGACACATCAATTGATTGCCTCTGGCATGCCTCCAGACCTACCGGGGCCAGGATTGAGCCTACAACCGAGGTATGTATCCTTAACTGGAATACAACTTGGGACCCTTCAGTCCTCAAGCCAACGCTCCAGCCACTGAGCCAATCTGGCTAGGGCTGACATTTCATTTTTAATTGAAATCAAACAGAAATATGTCCATTGAGAAACAAGAGAGTAAAGCGGGCTTTTGGTGGAAATTAATAGGGCAGAAACTAAAGTACATTTTGCATCATAAAATAATCTCCCCGTTGAAGCCTGCCAGTCTCTTGCCTGAATCTGACATTCTATCCAGGGTTATATTTGGTAAAAAGGACAGATCTTATGAAGGTAAAACAGAAATAATATTTGGATGATCATATTTAAGAAAGAAATGAAAAAAAACTTTTTTGCTTCTTTTTAAAAAACCATCTGAATATAGAGTCCAAGAAAAAAAGGTTTAATTTTTCTGCAACAAGTGACAAAAAAAGCAAAGGCGTGCATATCATTAACAAAAATATCTTCAAAAATAAACCAGAAAATACTTGCTTTGGGAGGTAGGGTAAACTTATATTACTGGAACTACAATCTTCATAACAGTGAGATAATTTTTTTTTTTTAAAAAAGAGGATTATAAAGATAAATTTATATATATATATATATATATATATATATATATATACATATATATATATACACACACACACACACACACACACACACACACACTAGAGGCCCAGTGCACAAATTTGTACATGGGTGGGATCCCTCGTCCTGGCTGGCAATCAAGGCCCATCAGGGGGCTGGCTGGCCAGGGTGAGGGACCACAGGAGGTTGGCCTGCCAGTTCCCTGCTCCCCATCAAGGCCCAGTGGGAGGGGCTGAGGGAGGTTGGCTGTGGGAGTGCACTGACCAACAGGGGGCAGCTCCTGCATTGAGCATCTGTCCCCTGGTGGTCAGCACACATCAGAGCCACTGGTCCACTGTTCGTTCCTTCTTGCTGTCCAGTTGTAATGTATGTATAGATATCTGTTATATGTATAGATATCTAAAAAATAAAATGTAAAAATAAAAGAGGTTTATAGCAATAACTATAGCAGTAGTAACCATAGGAGTTGTGGTTTGAGTAGTAACAATAATGTTAATAAAGATTAACATTTGTATATCTATATATGGTTTATTATATAGATATCTATATCTATATCTATATCTATCAATCTATCATATATATATATGTATATATATATATATATATAAAATCCTAATATGCAAATAGACCAAATGGCAGAACAACCAAACAACTGAACAACCAGTTGCTATGATGTGCACTGACCACCAGGGGGCGCATGTAGAATATGGCAGGTGTCAGAGCATGGAACATGGCAGGAGTCAGCCACTGCAGGATGGTGGAGCAGGTGAACAGGAGTGCCAGACCAAGGTAGGATGCTGGTCATTGTCATCAGGGCGAGCCTCTGACAGTTACTGAAGTCTTTGCTCCCATGCACTGAGGTCCCACCTGGTATTTGTACCTGCTGCTGGCACCCAGCACTGGTCCTGATTGCTCCATGCTGTCAGCAGGTGTGAGCAGACCTGGCACGTGGTAGTGGCAGTGGTGGGAGCAAAGCTGCCAGCAGACAGAGGATCAGGGGCCGTGGCAGAAGGGGCCGGGCAGGGGCCTGGAGGATGGGCTGAGACCCACTCCTGTGCCCAAATGCAGCTTCACAGCCCATAGTTCCTTTCAAGATGCACAAATTTGTGCAATGGGCCCCTAGTATGTTTATAATATTTGATCTTCCAAACAGCATTATGAACACTAACTTTCAGAAGACAATATTTTATAAATATTGATTTTCTAAAACCAGACTTCAAATATAGAAAGCCATAATTTTAATGAAAACACTGATCCTTACGGTCAAAATTCTAAAAATAGTCTGTAGCACTTTGTCCTAAATGTTGGGTTTTCTATAAGAGTTACTTCAAAACATTATTGAGTGAGAAGTGGTACTAGGATGAATACAGTGGGGTATTGCACTGAGGATTCATAGGCTAACATTGCAGACAGGTACTTAAAAAGATAAATGACACTATGATGTGATAGCTGCTATAACAGAGATAGAAACAAAGTACTTTGAGGGAACAGAGGAGGGAGGAAATAATTCAGTCTGGGGGGAACAGAGAAGACTGCCCTGAGACAGGTACAACTGAGCCAGTGATTACAAATGATGAGGAGTTCACAGGGCGAACAGAGGCAAGAGGGCATCAAGTGAATGGGGACGCCATCCACAGTCACTGAAGAACATGAACAAGGGCATTGCATTTACCAAGTCCTGAGTGCAAGGACTACCAGGAAATCATAGCAGAGAGAAGATCAGGGGTATGCAAGTTACTGCACACAAGGCCCAAAAGCTAAAGATGGACTCTATATTTTTCAATGACAAAAAAAAAAATCAAAAGTAAAATAAAACTTTATGACAAATGAACATGAAATTTCAATTTTGCTGTCCATAAATAAAGTTTTATTGGAACTCAGACATGTGCATTCATTTCTGTATTGTATCTGGCTGCTATCATGTTACAACTCCAGAGTAGAGTAGTTGTTACAGAGACCGCATGGCCTACAAATCCTAGAAAAGGTTTGCCCAACCTTAAACTAGATAACAGGGGGCTCTGTGTGGGGTCAGAAATTTAAAACTTGCACTCCCAAGAAAGTTGTGTTGGGAAGAGGGACGTGAGAGTCCTCAGCACACAGATTAACAGAAGCCATAGAACCAGATGAGCTTGCCTAGTATGCAATCCTGAGGAACTGGAACCACTTCAGGAGAGACAGAAAAACGGAGAAGAGAATGAAAAAGAACCACCAGGTAAGAGAGAGAATACAGCAGGAGCAGAGTCCCATTTTTTACACTGTTTTGCATCTTGTGGGCTGCCCAAGTGTGACAGTTGCACCTGCAAAGTATCTCTCTGAGTTTAAGCTCTCTCCATTCTCACTTTCCTTTCTTCACTTCTCACCTAGATGACTGTCAGATCATCCCTCTATTCTCCTGCTCATAGTCTCAGCAAATCTATTGTCCCATTGATTTCCAGGTGATTTTTTTTTGAAAACTGATGTCAGTAATATTTCTAAAAACATAGCAGCCCAGGTTAAAACTTATCTAGACTTTATTCACTCTTATAATGTATGTGTATGTAGATAAATATATAGATATTGATGATGTAGATATAATTTACCTATTGTTGCATAACAAATGAACCCCCAACTTAGCAGTTTTACACTTCAGCCAACTTATCAGAAATTTGCCCATGAGACCCCAGGTGTGGATTGAGGGAGGAAGGCAATGTAGCACAAGGATGTCTGTACCACCTGCTCATTCAAGTCACTCGCGTCTTCAGGGCTTGCTCAAGATCAGCCTCTTCTCCACATGTCCACCTGATGATGAATTGCTATTGCACACACCCTGTATTATGCTTTTATGAGTCAGACCACACTCATTTCATGCTGGACAGGTCCCATTACATAGTGATTCAATGGTTCATGGTCACTCATTTACTCTATCAGGTTCCAATAACAAGTCAAGAGCTGTTTTTCAAAAGGAGAATAGTTATGAGAAGAAGGATTAGGGTCCTGAAATTAGATTGTGGTGATGGTTGCAGAATCTTATGAATATAGTAAATATAGTAAATAGTACTGAGCACTTTAAGTGTGCAATATATAAATTATCATAATAATAAAAGGCCAGAGATGTCATGACCAAAACAACTAAATGACTGGTCACCATGAAGTGCATGGAGCACCTTTCGGTTCCTTCCCTGAGGTCCACAGGCTCCAATTGCAGCAAGGCTGGAGGCCTGAGGGCCAGTGGGGTGGCGGATGGGTGGGGCCACACAATTTTATGCGCTTGGCCTCTAGTATTTCAATAAAGGTGTTCAAAAATTGAAAACCATATAGCATCCATCCCTCACCACCTCCCCCTTCAGAAATAGGTGGCTTAGAGGTCTGCACTGTAATTCTCATATTGGGGCTTACACCATCCCTACTGATCACTGAACACTGAGTATCCTTGAACTTCTGGGTCACAAATAATCAAGAGGCAGAGCAGTTTGCTGTGCAGCCTGGACCTTCTGCAAGAGTCAGGCCCCACAGAGCTAACCCCTGAAAAAGAGTGGTACTTGAATGATGCTGACACCTCAGGGGCTCTGAGTATGTGTTCCTTTTAGTTAGAACCCAAACCTCTGAGATGAAGCACTGCCCATCTGGTGTTGATACTACTGAAGGTGGTTCTGAAAATGCCAACATGGAGCCAGAAACTAGAACCAATCATCGGTGTCTGAGTGAAGGGCCATGGCTAAAGATCACTGACAAGAACAATAACCTAACTGGAAAGAATAAGTTTGTTCTGCCCACTCCAGACTTCCTGTCTCTCTCTAATGCCTCCTATTGACAGAATCTACAAAGGAGGCAGCAAACAAGGGAGAAACGTGGTTTTCAGAGTCCAAGTTCTAGCATCACAAAGCAGAAAAAAGAATGCTTTCCTGTTTTTCCCATCAGAATCTAAGCCCCTCCAGGATTGTGAATACACCTTATTTATCTTTGCAAGGTACTGAGAGCAGTATCTGGCAAAACGTAAATGTTTAAGAAGTGTTGGAAATAAGAAAGAAAAAATCAAGGGAGAGAAAGAAGTAGAAGAAGGCAGTACTTAAGGGTAGGGAGAACCAAAAAGTAGACAAGTCAGATAGGTACTGAAAAGAGGTCACCACATGTGGCCAGCTAGTAGTCAGTGCTAGCACCACAGAGCAAAAAGAAAGTAGAAGAGAAGATGGAGAAGAAGATGGTTCTTCCAAGGGGTTGGGTGCTGAATGGAAGGAGGGACTCAGGACCATAGGTAGAAGGAAGAGCTTTATGGTGAAAAAGTTGGTTTACTTCTTGTTTTCAGCATGTTGACACTTCCAGATTTACAAGTTGGGTGAAAGAAGACAAGAAAGAGTTATAGAGAAATATAGCTTTTCTTTCATTTTTTTTTTAACTTGCATCTTTTCAAAACTCTTTGGTGACCTTGGGTGACTTCTTGGGCTACTCCAGATGTAGGTTTTAGGTTCCTTAAAATTGATCAAAATAATATGGGGTATATTTTAAGGAGTGAAGTCCAGATGTTCTCAATCTTTAAGAAAACTTGGGCCTGTACAGAGGCCTCGGGGGCCAAAAGACATCCAGGAAGATGCCCAGTGGGAAGAATGCAGGTGTGTATTCCTTGTAGTGTATACTTCCCTGACATGACTATAACTTGTGGTAAAGACTATTGATTCTTCATAGAGATTTTTTTTCACATACAAAATTATCTGTAAATTTTGCCTGCAGAATTTTAAGGAAAATAAGAGTACCAATTTTTTAAATTGCAAAATTAATGACAAAACAATGAGTATCAATTTTTAAAAAAACACCTTTATTTCTGGATCTGTCTGATACTCCATTGAAATTTTACCTAATTAATAAATTAATATGTAATTTCCTCATGAAAGCAATTTAATGAATCCTTTAAATAATTCTAATAAAACTAAAAAAAAATCAGTTATCTCAGTTTCAAATTTGCCGTGATTAAAAGGAAATGCTCTTTTGAATTGTACTCTTTCTCCCTAAAAAAAAAAATCTTCTTCTAATAACTAAGGATATTGCAATATGCTCTGAATAGATGTTTAAAATCTCTCTCATAAGTTCTGGAAATCTCTCTCATTGAAACAGTCCCAGCTTGACAGCTCTGCGATAACCATTAAATATTAAAATAACATTAAAGAGCAACTGCTCAGCTCGTGGATTTAGCTGCAAAACTCCGTTTCACACTAATGGGACTCACATAGCTAAATCTCCATGTGCTGTACTGAGAATTTACCCCCAAGGATCCAAGGATCAGACACAGTCAGGAAAATGATGAATTCACTTTCAAAAAACAAAATAATCCACTACCAAAAAAAAGAAAAAGAAAAAAAGACTATTCATGGAATTGCAATCATTCTAAAAATCAGAATGTCTAAGATTTAGCAGCATCCTATTTTGCATTCATATAATTTACATTTGTGATGTAATAAAATTCATACTTCAATTGCAAGATAATTTGGTTGTTGTATAGATATTTAAAATTGTATCTCAGTTATAAAGATCGCCTAAAGTCAAAACCTAATTCTAAATATTTTAATGTGCACTATTTCTATAGATACTATTATACTTAAGCTTAAGAACTATAGTTATTGTTGATAACTGTTTAAAGTAAAAAGGGGAAAAAATGATAGCTTAAGTAACTAATGATATTAATATTTAAAGTTATATGGGGCTCTTAACTTCTCCAAAAGTATTTTTTTAAGAAATTATAGGAATTTTGATATAGTTGTTCCATACTACATATAATAATCATTCATATTTGCTACTCTATAAGCAGTTACAAATTATTGAAAAAAACAGTGAGTTTTGTTTGTTTGTTTGTTTAGTATATTTTTATTGATTTCAGAGAGGAAAGAAGAGGGAGAGAGAAATAGAAACATCAATGATGAGACAGAATCATTAATCAGCTGCCTTTTGCATGCTCCCTACTGGGAATTGAGCCTGCAACCTTGGAATGTGCCCTGACTGGGAATTAAGGATACCTCCTAGTTCATAAGTTGATGATCAACCACTGAGCCATACCAGTCAGGCAAAAAGATAGTGTGTTTAATGGAATGAATTCTAGACTAAAATTTAGCTTGCCTGAATATCGAACTAAGATAAGTCACTTAAATTCTCAAAGTCACACTTTATCAGCTATAAAATGAAGATAATCTTGGGGAATCTCTACATCTGACAGTTCATAATTTTCTTTTGTGACAGATAATTTTGTTTATTCTAAACCTGATTAGACTTTCCCATTTCCCTCACCCTCACCGTCATCCTCACTCCAATACACACTTACACACACAAGCATAAACATAAAGAGGAGAAAGAACATTTTAAATCTTCTATAGAATTGTGGCATAAGTGCATTTATAATATTCTGCAGAAGTCCTATTTGTGAATGCCAAAGAATTTACCAAATTTGAAAGAAGCCTAGAGAATGAGAATGAGGAGTAGCACTGTTCTGTGTAAAAGGCACATGGAGATCCAATCCCACCACTAACCAATTCTATGACCTTAGACAGATCGCTCTACATCTTCCAATTAGAGTTCACTTCTCTGAGGAATGTGGACATTGGATAAGATGGTCATTAAGTGCATGTCCAGCTGTGAACTCGTTTGCCTCTTAACTAAAATATTGCTACTATCACAGGCAACATTGTTATTCTTAAGTATGCAGAGAGGAAAATGGTGTGTGTGTGTTTGTGTGTGTGCCTGTGTGTATATAATTATGAAAAATGAAGGCGAGAAATAAATTTTGCAAATTCAATAAATAGTAAAAGAACTGAGGGGTATCGTTAAAGATTAATGATTTCCAAATCTTTTTTGAACACTTGTGTGTCAGCCATAAAGCTAATGACACTGCAAATACTATCTAATTTAATCCGGACTATGAACCCTATGAGAAGCAACTATAATTATTCATCATTTCATAGATGAGAAAATGAAGGCTAGAGAAGCGCTTACGTCCTATAGCTATTGTTAACTAATGAAGAAATGCAACATAGAGACTGAGTCATGTCCCCTGAAGTGTCATATTTTTGGGTGTCAAATTTATAGATGACTAAGCTCCAATTTCTTTATTTTTAAAAAGGTTTTTGGCAGTGTCACTGGACACAATATCTGACTCTGCATACTACTGGACCACTCCAGCAACAACATTCTTTTTACTTTTGCGCATTACAAAAGCGCGAAGCCTAGTAACACCCACATTTCTGGAGACAATGGACTGGAGAACAGGGTACTCTTTTGCTGCAAATAAGCATGCCACTTAGTCAATGTGGGGGTTTGAGTCACCACGGGGTGGATTGATGGAATGTATTATCTCCCCACCCTTTGGAGGGAAGGGAAGTTCTATCATGATATGCTGTTCCTTCCTCGGGGGCTCTACTTGGAGGAGCACCACATACATTGCTCTCAGCTCTGCAGGGTCCCAGAGCAGGGGCCAAAATCCCAAGGGGACTCTCTCCTTCTGTTACTTCTGCCATAGTGCCCCACCCACATCTTCCAGGGTCACCAATCCAGTAAGTCCTCACTTACAGTCATCAGTAGGTTCTTGGCAACTGTGACTTAAGTGAAACATATAACATCATACTAGCTTTCTCCTGTGCTGATTCATCGATTTTCAACTTTTTCATCTCATGGCACACATAAACCAATTATTAAAATTCTGCAGCACACCAAAAATATATTATTATTATTTTATTATTATTATTATTATTATTATTATTATTATTATTATTATTTTGTCAACCTGACCAAAAATGGTGTAATTTTGATTCATCCCAACCAGATGACTACTGTTATGTTGGCTGTTGTCACTTTTTTATTTAACAATATAGACTCTCGATTCCAATAATTACAGGCTGTTGTTGTTCCTTGTGCTTAAGCCCTAAGGGAAAAGGAATCAGTACCCCTGATTACGTGGTCAGGGGTTAAATGTTTTAAAAATCCTGTGGCATATAGGTTGAAAACCGCTGAGCTAACTGTTAGAAATGGGAGTTAGGTTCCTATGCCATATTCCTGGTCACAAAAGCATCACTGAACTTCTGAAGAAAGACCTAAAACACTTCTCATGCTAAAGACTGAAATAAATGTGAACTATAGACAGACTTAAGCAAGTTGAATAAAAACAAATAAGAACTATTATCAAACTCACCACGGTGGGTCCCCGCTTGCCCCCTGAGCTTCCAGGAGAGGCTCCTGCTCCCCTCAACCCAATAATTATCACCATGTCATGGAGGAGAAAATGAAGGCTAGAGAAGCTTTTACGTCCTATAGCTATTGTAACTAATGAAGAAATGCAACATAGAGACTGAGTCATGTCCCCTGAAGTGTCATATTTTTTGGTGTCAAATTTATAGATGACTAAGCTTGAGGGGAGGGGAGCAGGAGCCTCTCCTGGCAGCTCAGGGGGCAAACAGGAACCCACCTTGGAAAGGGCGCCCTTCACACCTGCACCCACTCAGATGGAACAAGGAAGACAGGCCGTTTGCACGACTTTGGGGAGGAAATCGCAGGACCCAGAAAAACCCACGCAGACATGGGAGAACGCGCAGGCTCCACACCCTTAGGGGCTCCTCTGGGAAGCAATGTTTTGCTCAACATTGTCCCCCAAGGCCATTCCGTGAAACCAGGGTATGTGCGGACCTGCGGTACCTCCAACTCAAATGGTGGTTTGCAAAGCGGCGCGCTCAAGTCTCTAAGTTATTATTCTGCTTTCCCACCTGGCTACCACCCCAAGTTGGCGGACTAGTGGACACTCACACGTCCTTCTCTGATCACAGCTCTTCTGTCCGCTTTCCACAGCAGCTTTAGCCTGGGGAGCACCAGCCACCGCCGAGGCCAGCCCACCGCTTAGCCAAGGAGAGCCTGGCTTTGCTGCGCTGCGCTTGTGCGATTCCTCCAAAGAGCTGCAGGAGGCCAGCCCGTGTCTCCCAGACCTTGGGTCCTCACAGAGGTTCACGGGCTCGCCATCCGCCCCACGGGGACGTCCATGGCCCACTCGGGATTTGCCCTGCAGATGCCACTTTCCCGAGAGCAATTTCTCCAGTTTCCAGGCTGACTGGCCTGCATGGAGGGGAAGGAGAGACCTAAGAACAAGGCAGACCACTGCAAATGGGCAGGTGGCACTTTGAAGGAGCAAAGGGAACTAACTCACTTATGAGGCTTGTTTGGTGCCGCCAAAAGATGACCGATCTCCACACCCGCGCACCACAAATATCAAAGTTTATATAGCGTCCTTCACA
The DNA here is from genome assembly GCA_004026805.1 of Lasiurus borealis. Lineage (NCBI taxonomy): Eukaryota > Metazoa > Chordata > Mammalia > Chiroptera > Vespertilionidae > Lasiurus > Lasiurus borealis. The sequence goes on along the minus strand of PVJN01004139.1, from coordinate 15,438 downwards.
GGGCTCAGTCCCCTTTACCGTCCAGAGGACTCAATAACTCTCTATTATCTCAAGGCTGTTGTCCATTTTTTTAAGTCAGTTCCGGGTGGCTTCCGGGTACAGTGCCAGTGTGTGACCCATCAGTCTCCAGTGGATGTCTGTGGCAGTAGCAAAAGAGGAATTGTCTTGGCCCAGCCAAGGACTTGTTTGTGTTGACTTTGACTGAGGCAAGATGTGAGGCAGCAGCTGCTGTTTTTCATTCTGTGGATTAAAATCGTGATCTCCTCAAAGGCTTTGCCTTGGGCTGGACTCTTAATACACCATAGTCCTGATTTTAGTTTTCACTCACATTGTTTGGGTGTCAGTGAATCTTAAAAGCCTTTCTTGGGCCCACTACACTAACTCATCATCAGTCAGGTAGATGCTTGCCGAATTGCTGCATTCTAGGTCTTGAGAGGTAGTGCTCAGCTCTCCAGCTCCTGTAAAATACAGTTGAAATTGCAAAGCACAACAAATGTCACAAAAGGCAGAATCAAGTCTTGCAGTAAAATCTGCTCTCCCAGACAGACTCTTCCCTCTGGAATGCCTCTTGCTGCCATGCTAACTACCTCCCTCCCTTAGTGTAGTCTTTCTATCTTGATGGATGTCTTCCTGTTGTAGCTGTTAAGGAGTCGATATACAGTATCATAAGTCTCCATAATGCTTTATCCCTGAATGAGAGAGACACCCACCCAGTCATCATTAAAGCTGGACAGTGGAAACCTACTCCAAGAATAGTGCATGAATGGGTACAATAGAGTACAAACGTCCTGCGATATATCCCAAAGAAAAAGACTACAACAAGGCACTGAGCTGGGCATGCTCAGTGATGCCAACCAAACTCTAATTCAATAAGCCTGCAGGAGTGAGAAAGGCAAGTTACTGTAGTAGACATCTCTCAGCATGAAAACATTAAGCCAGGAAAGGGGATATCCCTCCTTCCTCCCAACATGAATGTATTTATCTGCATATTATCAAAGATGTGGAAGGGTTTTTTTTAAACACACTAGAGGCCCAGTGCACAAAATTTGTGCAGGGTTGGGTGTGGGGGACTTTCCTCAGCCCAGCCTGCAACCTCTCCAATCTGGGACCCCTAGAGGGATGTCCAACTGCCCGTCTGGATGGGGCCTAAGTGGACAGTTGGACATCCCTCTCACAATTCAGGACTGCTGGCTCCCAACCACTCGACTGCCTCTGTCTGATTGCCTCTAACCACTTCTGCCTGCTGGCCTAATCACCCATTAACCACTCCCCTGCCAACCTGATTTATGCCTAATTGCTCCCCAGTCAGCCTGATTGCCCCTAACTGCCCTCTCCTGCAGGTCTGGTCACCCCTAACTGCTCTCCCCTGCCAGTCTGCTTGCTCCCAACTGTCCTCCCCTGCAGACTTGGTCTCCCCCATTTACCCTCCTCTGCCAGCCTGGTCACACCTAACTGCCCTCCCTGCTGGCCTGGTTGCCCCCAACTGTCTTCCCCTGTAGGCCTGGGTCCCCCCTCCCAACTGTCCTCCCCTGCTGTCCTGGTCCCCCAAAACTACCCTCCCCTTCAGGCCTGATCTCCCCCAATTGCCCTCCTCTGCAGGCCTGGTACCCCCAACTGCCCTTCCCTGGAGGCCTGAGTCCCTTCCAATTGTCTTCCCCTGCAGGCTTGGAACCCCCCAACTTCCCTCTCCTACAGGTCTGGGTCCCCTCCAACTGTGCCCCTCTGCTGGCCTGGTCACCCTTAATTGCTCACAACTGCCTTCCCCTGCAGGCCATCTTGTGATGGCCATCTTGTGTCCACATGGGGGCAGCCATCTTTTGCCTTGGAATGATGGTCAATTTGCATATTACTCTTTTATTAGATAGGCTTTTTAGTGCTAGGCATATAAACCTATAGAATATATTTTTCTTGATGCAAGTTCTGTTCATTTAGTCCAGAAATATTTGATCAGTATCTGTTATAGGCTAGGACACTGGTTGGCAAATTCATTAGTCAACAGAGCCAAATATCAACAGTACAACGATTGAAATTTCTTTTAAGAGCCAAAAACCGACTTTTGTGCATGGGCCACGAAGTTTCAGTCACACTGTACTTGCACGCCTGCATGTGGTGTTTTGTGGAAGAGCCACACTCAAAGGGCCAAAGAGCCACATGTGGCTCGTGAGCCACAGTTTGCCCAACCACTGTCCTAGACTGTTGCTTCAAACACTTTTATGAAAATCCTGCCTCCAGACTTCTCTTCAATACTGAGTATGGGCTTTCCCAGCAGCAGTGGTTTTCTTTAAAGCACAAAGCTGACCATTGGCCTATTTAGTCACTCTGATGATAACTAAAACTCTACATTGTGAAAACCTGGTGACAAGGTGTTAGAAGGTCGGATTGTCTCCTTGTATTGCAAATCTCTAAAACTAGTGAGGGTGAGAGTCTAAGATGGTTGACAGGTTTCAGGCTTATGCGGAAAATAATTCAATGTGACTATTTAATAAATTGCATTGCTAGTAAGCCATAGGCCAACTCTCCCCCCCCCAACCTCCACCTCCAATATCAGTCTATCAAAACCTTCTATAATATTATCAGGAGAAGAGGATAGATTTGGGGAATTTTCCTAAAGTGCTTGAATTCATTTTATCTTTTCTGTGGTCTAAAAAAAATTTGCTAACAGCCCTGCTGATTTTCTATTAAGGGTCTAGAGAGATGGAATGTGTGCTTTCATTGGCGGATCAACAGTGAAGAAGACAGATTTGTAGTTTTTATCAGCATTAGGAGGGCTAAGCACATTTGTTCGCAGGTGTTAGGAATTACCACTTGAATGCAAAGCTGGGCAGAAAAAATAGTATTTGTCTAGTGAAAACACAACAAGTATACACACAGTCCACACCTTGGGCCATGACATTACACATTCCATATTATAAATCACATCAAAATCATTTTGGTATGTTCTTTCCTTGAGTTCATTCCTTAAATTGAATGAGCACATGTTAATGCCTATGATAATCACTATTGATAGGATGTTAGCATCTCTTACCAACAACACACTTTTCTTTATTAATTTGGTCCTGAAATTATGAGATAATCTCTCACAAAACTAGTTTAAAAGCTAGAAAATGGAATGTGTGAACAGTTCCATATAAAATTCTTAAATAAACCTATGATTAGGACTTAAAGCACCTAATTCCAAAACCTTTTTTTAGTCCCTGGGGGAATAATATCTGCAGGGTTTGTTCTGGTGATCCTTTGGGGACCAAATTTGCTAAAGAAAAGCAGCTTGTATCAGTGTTAACAGTAGGAAGAGTCACTTTTCAAACCCACTGGCCTTGTAACATGGGAAAAATCCCCACTAAACCTACATATAAGAGTTTTCTTATAATTTGTTGGAAAAATTATCATAAAATTCTATATGAGATTCAATTGATCATGTGACCTACTGACCCTCAAAGAACAACACATTTTTGTCACTCTTGGAAGGTAAAAAATATTTATGTTGGTTTATAGGTTTTCCTGGAAGATAGGAATAGATTCCAGTGTGTCTATGAATTTTTTAAAGAAAATACATTACTTGGAAAATGAATAAAATATGAATTTAAAATTCATCATATTCCCTAACAATGAAGTGATTTGGCCTAAATAAGGCTCTCACCCTTGTCCATTGTACCCACAGTGCTCTAGATATTGTTGAACATATGGCACATGATGTCACCCACTGTTCTCATTCCCCCTTCCCTCTGCGATGTGCAGACCAGAATCTATCAGCATTTCTAGTGAGAATCATATAATTATATCAATTTACTGAATTTCGATGTGTAAAAAATAAATTAGGTAACACTTTCCTAGCAATAGGAGTATATGCAAACAATATTATTGAGTGAACACTATGAATTAATTTAACCTAATTGTTACAGTAGATAAATATTACCTAGTATTTCAATTTTCATCTATCCACCAGAAGAACAATCATCACTGAATAAATATGATTTTTAATCAGGCTCAAGTCTGGGTTATTGGTTTATTTCTAGTTTTTTTTTTTTCCCTTAGGAAATATTTACCCTGCTTAAGTTATAAATATTATCTGCTGTTTGGAATGAAGATTTTACACAATCATTTCAGACCTGTGCAGCTTAACATTTTTTAATAACTAAAAAGGGAGAGAGACTGGAATCTCAATTGTTTTCTTCCGGGATGAGTCTGCTACCTGTACCAACTGACCTACCTCAGTGGCATGCCCTTTGTGAATTTGCCAGCCATCTCCCCCATTGCCCTTTCTATTTTATCCCAGGGCCCCTGGCTCCTGCTAGAAGAGTCCCAGCACATACTAGGGACTCCCTATAAATGAAGTCATTGCAGGTCCTTTGTAGAAGTTGGTTTTTCATCTATCGGTTCCTGGAGATACTGGGATTTCCCTGATCTCTTTCCCCAGTAAGATCATGCCATACCATGTCCCCTGCCACTCTGCTCCCCTTTCCAAATCCCTGCATTTTTTATATTGCTGAGATGAGATGGGCAATACTCTGAAAGCAAAGACTCTCTTTGTCCTGCTCTTAAAATCTGGACCATCGCCAGCTCCAAGCAGGATCCTAGCATGTCTTTCTTAACCCTTCATTAACCTCCTATCAGAAGACTCAGCAAGGCTCATCTTGCTCACTCCAGAGGAAGAAAAAAGGGGAAGATGAGGAAAGGAAGGAGATTTGCCCCCACCCTAACTGAAAGCTTCCCAGTATATGACCCTGACACATAGTAAAGCCATGATCTCTGAGAATTCTGGGGTGGGGCTAGAATCATGGCAGGAAAAGGGAAGAATCAGCTTGAAATAAATTGATGAGTTGGCAGAATTAAATCCTTTCCTTAATAATTAGGTGCAGAATTTTTGTATCTAGTGCTTTTTAGAAAACTATTGTTTACAGCAAAAGCAGTAATTATCCAGTCTCTCAATAAATGTGTCCAGTGCCTGATCTGTGCAAGGACCTGACCCTTTGGCAACGTAAGGTTCCCAATGACATGACATCCCATTCTATGAGCTCCGATGACATGACACTGACAACAGGAACATCAATCATGGCAATCTGAGCTTCTGAATGATGCACACTGGAAGACCGTACAGCTGTGCAACGCAGGAGTGAAAGAAATGGCTTTCTACTTGGGAGGGATTATTCCCTATTCTACGTTTTGAGATGATCTCTTGGCCTCATGACATACGTCCTTGGTGATGTTTTGTTTATTTTTTTGGTTGTAGATATGTTTACCTATTCTCTTTTCCGAAATGATTTCACCAGCAGCAGGAGTGCACCATGTGGTTATGAAATGGAATAATGTAAATTAGTAAAGTACTGACAATAGTGAATAGTTCGTAGCTCCCTATTCCATCAGTTATAATGATTTTCATAGCCCCCCTTAGAAATATGCCAAGAAATATGTTCTGGAATCGATACTACATTATATATTTTAGATCATGCAGCACTCTCAAAAACAGCATGAGCTGCCGAAGCTGGTTTGGCTCAGTGGATAGAGCGTCAGCCTACGGACTGAAGAGTCCCCGGGTTCGATTCTGGTCAAGGGCATGTATCTTGGTTGCAGGCACATCCCCACTGGGGAGTGTGCAAAAGGCGGCTGATCAATGTCTCTCTCTCATCGATGTTTCTGGCTCTCTGTCCCTTCTCCCTTCCTCTCTGTAAAAAAGTCAATAGAATATATTAAAAAAAACAAAAAACAGCATGAGCTAAATAATAACAATAGTAATACCTAATGTAATTCTTATGTAACAATTTATAACCTACAAAGTTTGTGTGAATACATTATCTCTTTACAATAGCTTCATAAAGTAAATAAAATGACCCTGATTTTTAAAGATGGAGAAACTATGGTTCCTAGGAATTCAGAGGTTTGTCTAGAGCAGTGATTCTCAAGGAGGGTGACTTTGCTCTCCAGGGAACATTTGGGAATGTCCGGAGACCTTTTGGTTGCTACATCTTGGGAGCTGGGAAAGGAGATTGCTACTGGAATTTGATGGATAGAGACCAGGGATGCTGCTGCTAAACATTCTATGGTGCACAGGACAGCCTTTCCCATCAAAGAATTATCCAGACCAAAATATAAAAAGTACTCAGGTTAGGAAAACTTGGTCTAGGATCACACAGTTGGTAAGAATTGAATCCAGGTCTATTATTCTTAGTCCTGTATTTTTTCTGTTACCTAAAGTGGAAAGTTTTCATCTTAAATTGAATAGGGAAGCACAGCCTATAAGATTTTATTCCTGAGCTCATAGGAAGAGTGCAAAGTATACCTTTGGTAGACCAGGAAATGTTGCTATGGTATAAAATTACTGCCAGTGACAATGGAAAAGCTTTCAGCATAATCTCCACCCTTTCCCCACTAGGCCTACTTTCCCAACTTTATGGAGCTCTGTATCTGCAATTACATTTTGTTGATAAAACTTCACTGTGTTTTTTTTTGTGTTTTTTTTTCCAATTCTCATACTGAGATAGACAATACCTAGAACCGTGCAGGAGAGATGAAAGGCAGGAGTAAATGATTGATTAACATGTGTGTGAGTTCTCAATTATCGATGGTAATGGCCCATGGATATAACGTAGATTTGCCAAAGCCGCTGATAACCCAAAAGGCATTTTTATTAAGATTTGGAATCAAAACATTTTTTAAAGGAGAGTCATCTATCTAATAATAATCACTTTAATGTTGAGGTAAGCTACTATAGCAGTTATTTTTAATTCCCTAAATACATATCACTATGAGGCAGGAGAGGCATCCAAGAATGTGCTAGTCAGCAGGGGTTGCCAACAAAGATTAAAAACCGGAACAGTAGCAGAATGGCTAAAAAAAGCTGTGATGGAGACACAGTGTAGCCAGGGACAGTAGGGTTAAGTCCATGCATCCCAGGGGCACACAGCCTGGGTTTCCATCTGGCTCTGCCTACCTATCTTTATGATCATGAGCAGATTACTTAACTTCTCTGTACCTCAGTTACTCAACTATAAAATGGGAGTGTGCATAGTACCTACCTCATAAGGTAGTTCTGAGAACTAAATGGATTTAAAAATGTGCCCAGCATGTAATAAGTATGATAGTGCTATATATTTTCTAGATTATGCATGTGTTAACAAATCAGGTAAACTTATATATAGTAATGTGAAAACATGGCATGAAATATTGTTAAGTGAAAATATAGAAGAAAAGAAATTCAGAGAGCAATAATTATAGCACTGACCCATTTATATTTAACTCCCCCCACTCCCCACCCCAATGACTAGTATGTGAATTATAGGTTACATGGTAAGGAAGAACTTGATCTTTTTGTTTTAGGAGAGATTATCATCCACTTCTTTAAAAATATTTATATATTTTTAATTGATTTTTATTGAGAAAGGAAGCGAGAGAGAGAGAAACATTGATTGATTACCTCCTAGGCACTCCTAGCAATTATTAACCTACAACCTGGGTATGTGCCCTGACTGCCAGTCAGATCCACAATCTTATGGTGTACCAGATGATGCTCCCGTCAGCTGAGCCACAGGCCAGGTCTGAAATTCACATCTGGATTCAGGAGTAGGTGGCCACAGGACACTTTGAAGCAAATTTCCTTTTACTTTTCTCAGTAATGAAATGAAAGACCACCAGGCCTATTTGGCACCAAGGGAAGAATATAGAAGAAATTAAACTCATCAAAGGTCACTTCTCCCAAGAGGTCTTGGCAAAGCACCATAGGGAAGAGGTGGGCAGACTGAATGGGATTCAGTGAGTCCTCTGAGAGGGGATCTTACTGGCTTCTTCCTTTCTCAGCACAACATGGTTAGAGCCTCCCTGTTTGTTGTGTTATCATGGTCATGTCTGAGTTCTGTCAGCAGGGATAAACACCCATGGTCCCAGAGAGGGATGTTACCCAAGGGAAGAGAAGCCTAGCTGGGTGACAAAGCCTGGAGTGTGACCTAAGAGTATATGGGGATGGCCACTTCCGGCTTAGGTGTAGGTAGGTCAGAAATCCACTTGGAACTCTTTCTTCGGCCCAAAGTCACACATATGAGTATGGACAAAAATAGGTAATATTGAAGCCCATGTGTAAGGCGGGATTGTGTTTGCTTTAGGGATTCGACCAGCAAGAACCTCACTGTGGCTGCAGATGACCATCAGATTGCACAGGACCAGCTAGCATGGTGACACCAGGGAAGTCACAGAAATCCCAGCAGGAAAGAATTAGGCTTGGCAGTTCTCTGGACTCCGGATTTTTGGCTGTAGAGTTAGGAAGCCTGTGCACAATCACCTTACCTGAGCCAAAGCAAGCTGACTCCAACACAGCATTTCATAGGTCCCTTCCCCTCCCTCCCCAGATTTGCTGAAGCAGAACTTCTGGGACTGGAGCTCAGGAGTATTAATTTTACAAGCTCCCCAGATTATTGTGATGTTGCTGAAAGTTTACAAAGCACTGATTAGTCATCGCAGAAGTCAGCAGTCTCCTAGGTTTCTTGCAGTGGTGGAAGTACAGTCAATGAGAACGCTCAAATGAGCAACATTGCTGAAGCCACAAATCACCCTATGCAAAGGTCTCACTGATAGCGTACTGTGATCTGGAAATCCATCAGTGAAATCTAAAGGTTTCAAGGCAGAAAGACAAAGATCCCAAACAATTCATATGAAGAGAGAGCCACAGAAGTAGCTAAAATATAGAGAAATGAGAGAAGAGCAATAGCTTCATTGTTCGCTGTATTGCTTCCTAAATGATCTTCTCAGGCATACATGATCAGAGCTGCTCTGTACCTGTTTCTAATGGTTCCATGTAGCAGTAATAAAGGTCAGTGGGTCCAAATCTCCAAACCGAGTTTTAACATGTTAACCCTTTAGGTCTTCTTGTGATCCCTAACAAGATCTGCTCTTCAAGTTTTGCCAGAGTTAGTGCTTCAGTCAAGAACATCCTTCTTTCTCTAGCAGCTTATGCTGATACTCCTTCTCTTTCCAGATAAAGCTCTAGCTTGATCTCATCTAAGAAGCCTTCTTAGATTTCTCCAGCTGATAATTACTCATTGTGCTGTAGTCTCATGGCTTGATTTTACCTCTTGATAGCTCTACGATCAGTCTGTCAGGAGTCAGGTGATTTATGTATGTCTGGCCTACCCACTAGGGTATAAATGCTTGGATCTCAGGGGTCCTGTTTTTTCTCCTTGACTTCCTCACCATGCCTTGCATAGTGCTTTTCATGGACAAAGTGCTCAATGAAGCTATGGCATATTATTTGCTGCCCAGAGGTGAAATTTTTTTAGAGAAGGGTGTGGAGTAAAAGTTGGAGAAGTAATTGGGGGCTGGGATGGGGTAACCAACAACTTTTAAAAAATTTTAATGACCAAGTATATTAAGTTCAATCAGTTTTATTTCACTTTGGGATACATGAAAGGTTCTTGAGCTGTTTTCCAAGATTCCTTCTATCCTTTCTAACATTGTACATCTACTTTAAACCATTTATCATTTTTATTCATCTCCTTTTCTTTGGTGGGGGATGTCTGTTGGTTTTGAAATAGTATGAAATTTGAGAAGAGAAGAAATAGAATGAGAAGGTGACTTTTCTCTTCTTTGTTATGATCCCAGAATATGCTTCAGGAATACCCTTGTTAGCAAACCAACAAAGTTCATTTACTAAAGCAGTGGTCTTAAATATTTCTGTGGTAACTTCATACATAAATAGGCTTTAATAAAATAACCTTTACTCTTAATTGTGCAATGCCTATTGGTATTTTCTATGTTACTCTATTTTACTCCAAATAAACAAAGAGTAACCACAACCCAGTGAATCAATTCCATGACTATAAAGAGTTAAGACCTGCAATTTGAAAAATATAACACTTAAGAATTTATATAATAATTGCTAGGTAGCAATAATTGGCTGAACACTCTGTCAGGTACTTTTGCTAATACTGTTATATTCATTCTATGACAAATTATTATACTCGTTTTATGGATGAGGATAGAGCCAATTGCTCAATATCACATACGTACTACATGGCTGAGCTGAGAGTTAACACAGGTAGACCAGGCTTCTGCTCACAGCTCAGTGGCACATGCCAACTGCAGCAAAGATCCGAATATGTTGAAGTTTTAACCTGGCAACATATGGGGAACACGAGACCACTAAGGTTCAAAGTGCTCTATACACAACATCTTCATTTCTTCTCTGGGACTTTATTCCCACCTTATACTCCCAACTCGTAAGTCCCTAAAAAATGGCAAACACTTACAATAGAACACTCAAACCATACAGAGAATCCAGTTTTATGATTAGAAGGGAACCTTCTAGAAGGCTGGCACTAAAACTTTTGAGTCTTCTTTAAATGAACAGAATTCCATGGACATTCAGAATGAGTTTTTGTTTTTTCACTTTTCCTTCTCAAAAAATTCCCTAAACATCTTAAAGTAAGTAAATAAAAATTCTGCTTTGTTAAGTGCCTAGGTCCAATAGGAAGTTTTGTTAAACACCAATCTGTTGTCATACAAGTTTATTTCCAAATTTGCTTGATTTTCTGGCTATGGTTGGAGGAATAACTCAGTTCCATAAACAGTCCCTTCGAGGCCAAGCAGTGTGCCAAGTTGAACAAAGACCTGCCCCTCGCCAAGACTGGTTTGGCTCAGTAGATAGAGCGTTGGCTTGCAGACTGAAGGGTCTGGGGTTCGATTCAGGTTGGGGGCATGTGCCTTGCTTGCGGGCACATCTCCACTGTGGGGCGTGCAGGAGGAGGCTGATCGATGTCTCTCTCTCATTGATGTTTCTGACTTTCTATCTCTCTCCCTTCCTCTCTGTAAAAAATCAATAAAATATATTAAAAAAAAGACCTGCCCTTCACCTTTATAAAGGGAACATGTGCTGAAACACAGAACATGACACACCAATGACACAACATTGGGATCCATGCACACATAAAGTACAAGGTTCAGAGGAAAGACAGTGGGTTGAATCATAATTCCAGAAAAGCAAGAATTTTTTACTTCATTTTTAGATATTTGGAGACAAGAGGGAAAAAGTAAAACCGACAATCTTTCAGTTTTAGTGGCCACAGAGTTTTGTTAATTTAAGAAGTCAAAAGATTTAATGCCAGCCTTCTCAAAGGTTCCCTTCTAATCATAAAACTTTTCTCTGTTATAGTTTGAGTATTCTAAGGGTTTTGTACTTTTTTTTTTTTGAGGGACTTGCAAATTGGGAAAATAGGGTAATAATAAAGTTCTAGAAAAGAAATGAAGGTATTGCACACAGAATACTTTGTACTCTGGTAGTCTCATGCTCTCTGTGTGTTGCAAAGTCAAACGTTCAACATGTGCAGTTCTTTACTGCAGTTGGCTGTAACCTAAAGCCATGGCACATGTCACTGAGCTATGAGCGGAAGCATAGTCTGCCTGTGTTTGAGTCTCAGCTCAGTCATGTTGTTGGTATGTGATCTCAGGAAATTTGTTGTGCTCCAAGCCTCAATTTCCTCATCCATAAAATTATATCATAGTGAAGCAATCACTGACAGCACCTTTTATTGTGTCATTATAATGACAAGTCTTTCCCCATAGTTTGGTAAATTAAGGTCATTATCCTTGTTCTATTTTTAGTGTCTAAGATTCAGGTGATAAAGGGCCAGTGGCCTGTTGACACTCCAACTGAATACTCACCAGCATTATTTACCAACAATGAAACCAAGTTAAAATGGAATCTTAAGAGAAACTAAGTTGAAAAGTTATAAAAGCTGTCCTCTTCAGTGTAAGTGTGAATCTCGAGGGTAGAGACAAGTCCTTCATTCACTTATTTAACAAATAGTTATAGAATATCTAATATGTGCTAGGCACTGCATTAGGTGTGTGTACATAGGGTAAACTCATGTGGTCCCTGCTTTAGTTAATCTACACTCTGATGGGTGAGACAGGCAATAAAAAGCAAATACGTATAGTAACAAAAGTATATCAGTTGGGGAAGATGCAATTAAGAATATAAAGCTCCTAGTGAGAAGGCAGAGAATGTTAGGATGGGTGCTTACTTTAGACAGAATTGTTGAGAAGGTCTCTAAGAGGAGGTGATGTTGAAGCTCAGAAGGATGACAAGGAGACAGCCATGTGAACAGCCAAGGAAAGAATCCTGGGAACAGCCAATGCAGGGGCCCTGAGGTATGTGGATCTTTTTTGTGAATTGAAGCTCTGGACTTCTTTCACACACACCCCGACTGGATGCCTCCCCTCCATGCTTCCAGCTGCTTTTCTGACTCCATGTTGCAGTATGTGTGAGGCTCGCATTTGGGTCCTGGATGGATGTGTCCTTTTATACATATCAACTTAAAAGCATGCTGGGATAGCTCTCTTTTCCACACATCTTCCCAGCCCATATCTTGCTCAATGTGACTTTCCCATTCAATCAAGACTGCCCTTGACATTTATACCATTTTGATTTGTTTGCCTACATTTTTGCTCAGGGCTTGAGAGATTAGCTGCCAACACAAGGTAGACACTCAAAAAATATTTGCTGAAATTTTGGATGAATTTCTAAAAGATCGTCAAAGATATTTGTGTGTGTGTGTGTGTGTGTGTGTGTGTGTGTGTGTGTGTGTTTATGGTTTTGTCTGCTTATTTATTGTAACATGGTCAGGCTTGGGGGAGAGCAAACAGAATGAAACCTGAAGGAGAATTGTATGGCATTCTGGACTGGCACTCGGTTACTGGAGGGCTACTTCTGGCTGTGTAACTCATTAGTGACGTGACCTTGGACAAGACATCCCACTTGAGCCTTGACATCTTCATCTAAAATGAAGGGTTTGATCCAAGTACCCTGCAATATCTGTTCTTTTCTGTGACTTGGGTTTCAATATTTGCCACTCCTTTCACACTCCCATGAAAAAGATACTGTCTTTAGGCATCAATTCAGTTTATGTAAGAACGTTACCTTATATTTGGTAGGACTTTGTCATTTTCAGAATCCTTTCATCTCCACTATCTCATTTGATTTTAACCAGTCACATAAAGTATTGAAGACTTTCATTATTTTATATCTCACACAATGTTAAACTTGCCGAAGGCCATAATGCAGTACAAAAGGGCATGACATTTGTATACTAGTGTTCTCACTATAGTGTGGCACACTTAATTGGATAGAATCTAATGTAGGAGTGGAACAAATTTTTTAACCATCTGAGTAGTGATAACTACTTTTTTAAAATATTATGGACTATTTTTTGAAATGCTGATAGCTAAAGCATCTCCCACCCTCCTCCCTCCAACTCCCCTTCCACCCCTCCCCATTAAACACTTTAGTTGTGAGGATCAGAAAAATACTCAGGTTAACTCACAGAGGGACAGTGCAGCAGGAATCAACTAACTTATGGACAAGAGGCAAGTGGTCCTCTTAATAATTGAAAAAGTATCCCAAGGTTGCAAGATACTATACCAATATTTCAGGTTCAGTCCTTGATCAGGGCATGTATAAAAAGCAACCAATGGCCTTGACGGGTTGGGCTCAGTGGATAGAGCATCGGCCTGCGGACTCAAGTGTCCTAGGTTCAATTCCAATCAAGAACATGTACCTTGGTTGCGGTCACATCCCCAGTATGAGATGTGTGGGAGGCAGCTGATTGATGTTTCTAACTCTCTCTCCCTCTCCTTTCCTCTCCTCTCTGTAAAAAATCAATAATATATATATGTATATGTATATGTATATGTATATGTATCTATAATAATCTCTCTCTCTCTCTCTCTCTCTCTCTCTATATATATATATATATATATATATATAATATATATGCAATCAATGAATGCATAATAAGTGGAATAACAAATTGATGTTTGTTTCTCTCCTTTCCTCTCTCTAGAAATGTCAATAAACTAATACAAAAATTTTAAGAATAAAGTATTCCTAACATTTTTTTCCTAGGACTAAATTGTCCCGGGAACTTACAGAACCATTCTGTTTTATCTGAAGAGCAGTGTCTTCTGCTTACTCTTGGTTCTTGTTTCCATGGGTCTCACATGGATTTGCTTCCTGGCACTAGCTCTGGCCAGCTGATCCATCATTTATCATAGACTATTTTATTTATTTATATTTAAAAAATGTATTTTTATTTATTTCAGAGAGAGGAAGGGAGAGGGAGAGACAGAAACATCACTGATGAGGATCATTGATGGGCTGCCTCCTGCATGCTCCACACTGGGGATGGACCCTGCAACCCGGGCATGTGCCCTGACTAGGAATCCAACCGTGACCCTCCTGGTTCATAGGTCAATGCTCAACTATTGAGTCACACCAGCAGGGCAAAACTCTTTTAGTTCCTGTGGTTCATTCAGCTGGACCTGGTGGGACTTGGACTCGTGTAACACTCACATCAAGTTCTACCTCTATATCAGGATTTATAGAGAGGTTTCAAGGGAAGGTAGTATAGATGGAGCAGGAATCCCAAAACATATCTATCACATTTTTCCTTTATAAAGTTTCACATGATTCTATTGACTTTGTTTCTAGGGCTACGCCCATCTTTATAAGTATACCTATTCTTCTGATAGTTCGTTAAAAAGCTACCCAAGCCCTAACTAGTTTGGCTCAGTGGATAGAGCATTGGACTGCAGACTGAAGGGTTCCAGATTCGATTCCAGTAAAGGGCATGTACCTTGGTTTCGGGCACATGCCCAGTAGAGGGTGTGCAGGAGGCAACTGATCGATGTTTCTAACTCTCTATCCCTCTCCCTTCCTTTCTTAAAAATAAAACAAACAAAAAAACAACAACAAAAAAACAATTTTATATATGTATATAAAGTCAATTATATATATATCACCCACATTTGTTCCTTACTTTAAAATAAGAAAGGTAGTTTCTTGATTTTCTGATGGTAGAATGCAGTTAAAAAAAAATCACTAGCCATCAATTGGGTGCTTTAGGTCCCAGACTCGATCCTATCATTGATTTCTAGACAGATCATTTATTTCCCCTTGAAATTCAGGAGCAGAGCTGTGTGTTAAAATCTAAAAAGTAGAAGGAATTTTATGAGATTATTTCATCTAGCCTCTGCATTTTACTGTAAAAGAGACTGACATCAAGCCTTAGGTCACAGAGCTGATTAAAGAGGTAGAGCCAGTAAAATATTTCCCCTAAACAAACATTTATGGTCTTTCTATTACATCATCCCAGTAGAGCCTGTAGAGGCTTATGCTGAGAATCAGAGATAATGCTTTTGATTGATAATGCAGCATAAAGTAGTGTCTAAATGTAAAACTGTTATTTTAAGATGAGAACATGGAAAGAAACCAGAACACAGGAATCTTCCCAATGTGTGAACAGACAGGAAACAAAGTATAAATGCCCTAATTCTTGTTCCCTTAAAAACTTACATATAAACAAAAGACCTTGAAAATTAATCTGCCACAAAACTATATCAGAAAATTGAGATTAGGACATTCCTGCTGCCAGACAGTATAAGGATATAGTTGGACGTTGA